>JARVGV010000694.1:4381376-4392787 GCA_031762435.1 Hypsolebias longignatus
TGCATTTCCAAGCAGTTAGTTGTCAAAAAACCCCAAAAAATACGAAAAAATTATAAAATGCTGCATAAAAAAGGCAAAGAACGGCACGATGACGTCACTAGGGGCGGCGCCGTAAGCCCGGAGCGCCGTAAGTCGATGGCGCCGTAAGTCGCTGATGGCGCCGTAAGTCGCTGACCACCTGTATTTGAAAAAATGGAATTACATTAAGCCAAACAGGAAGTTTTTTTTTTTTTTTTTTACTTTTTTAACAGCATAAAAACTGACCCCAGTGACGTCATCACACCACACATGGACTTTTTTATGCAGCATTTTATGTTTTTTTTTTTTTTTCGATTTTTTGAGGGTATTGTGTTAGCTAACTGCTTGGAAACAGCAAAATGGCGTTCTAAGTACGCTGTTGTTGTGTTACATTGAAAAACATGTTTAAAACGACGTTTTACGGCCGCCACGTGGGTAGCGCTCCGACTTACGGCAAATCGAGTTACGAACGGGTCGTAGGAACGGATCTCAGTCGTAACTCGAGGACTGCCTGTACTATCAAATTTAAGTGTACAACAGAAACATGGTTCAACTTTTGTTTTTACTTTTTCTTTACTTCGTGTTGCTTCTGACCAGATGTTTTCAGGTAATTAAACAGCACAGTGTGTTATTAAAAGAGCACTGCGTTTACGTTCCCATCTAAATAATTGATCTTAAAACGATATCATCGGTGTCGATTTAGTAAGAACACATAGGAACATGCACACACCCTCAGCTTCACGCTCCCTCTGACTCATTAATAATTCAAGATATCTTAACATTTTATGATACACTACTGCTGCTTTGTGTCTGATTATATCTGTTAAAAAAAAAATCCAAAAACACCAAGACTATGTCAGCCATTTTGAAGTGGGGTTCTTTGGATAATCTTGGAAGAGTTAATGTGATTCCAGTAGGTCGGCAGAATATATGGAACATTTATTGTCTATATAAAAGTATTCCAACAAACCATGGACACAAATTATTACCCACTAATAAAAGTCGTAGTTTGGGTCGGGGATGACTCTCAGCTACTACCACATCAAATTTTGGCTGTCTGTACAATTGGCTAATTTATAACTATTTTTGTTTTTATTAAAGTAAGCTGTGGTGGCCATATTCAAAGAGGTTGTCTCCAAATCTGTTACAGATGATTTGTTATAGTTTAAAATCTGCTAAGTCGTTCATGATGTTTTGCTAACAATGGTCATCTGCAGCAGCCTCAAATCCAGTCACCCTCGATGTAGGACGAGTTCACCGCTCAACTCTCAACTGGGGCTTAATTGGATCAAAACGCGCCGGCGTCTTCGCCTTCATCTCCCCAAATCTACTGTTCAGTCATTTCTCTTTCTTTTGTTCATTTCCAAATGTGTTCACGAGGGGTAATAAGAATTTGCCCGTGTTACCATGAGCGGGGGCACTAATGAGCCGCTGGTGTGGGTCAGCCGGATCGAGTGCAGGGAAATGAAACCAGAAGTCCCAACTGGGAAATTATTCCAGAGGCTGCATTAGTGGAGGACGCAAAGCGAGGCGAGCCGATAAAAGCCACGAGACGAGATTAGTGAATTATCTTTCTCTTTACTTCAGTAATTGCCTCTCATCTTCTCCTCTGGTCTTCAGGTTCTAAGGAACAAGCTCCACATTTGTGTCGTTCTATATTTTGTAGGCGTTTAATTACGACCTGACCATAACGCTGCAGAGTTGCACTGATCTTTACACGAGTGGGCTCTTATAAGCCGTCACAGGCTCATCACCCACTTTTCTTTTTTTGCTGAAAAATCAATCCACTTAAAACCCACTGAGGATCTTTAGGGCTGCTTATCTGTTTACAGCAAAACAAACAGGTAAGCTAAAAAGTTGAATAAACGTTAATTAAAGATTCCAATTCAATTTCTATTTAGTCTATTTATATGTCAGGACTCTGCACAAATGGTGGTAGTAACCACACCAACTTTTAGATGAGATTTATAGATATGTGCTCGTGTTTGTGTGCATAGGTCGTGAACTATTGGACAAATTTTAACAAAATTTTCAGAATTTATTATTTGGATGTACATGTACAACCGATTCATTTTTAGATTCAGCCAAACAACAGGCCAGAAGATTAAAGGTACTCAAACACAAGATTAGAGAAAATTACAAACCCTAGAATATACAAGAAAAAGAGGTCCAACAATGAATACAATTTAAAAAAGGAGTGCCAATAAACATATAATGTGCAATAAAAGTCAAGGAGTAAAAATGTAGCAGAGCAGAGCATTCCTGGGTCTGTATCTTATCTTAGAATCAATTAAAAAGCCTCTGGTCTGTTAATCTAAGGGAGTGAGATGATACGTAATTATGAAGCAGTTATGACAAATTAGATCAAGGCTGATAATTGTGACATAAAAACAAACAAAATACTATTAAATTGGATTCAAAAGCCAACAGGAAGCCAGTGAAGGGAAACCAGAAATGGAGTGCTGTGTCCATGTTTCCTGGTACACCAGTCGTGAGCTACTGAAGCCTGACTAACTCCAGTTAGGAGTGCAGTTATAATTAGTAATGTAGAGGGGTGGGGATAAAAGCATGAATTACTGTCTCCAGATGCTTTTAGACAGGACAGGCTTTATGTTGGATAACTGTCTAAAGTGTAACCACTGTGTTAGTGTGTCGGTCGGTCGGATGGATGGATGTTTTTAATTTTAGAGCCTAAACCTTGAAGAACAAATTGTGAACTGTCGATCCTCAACAATAACTGTTTCAGGCTGCTAGCATCAGATTTTTAGGACTTCTCCAGTTGTTTGTAGCCAAGAAGTAAGCTTTCTATTTTCTATAATTTTCAACCCTGAATAATAATCCCTACACTTAAGAGCATCAACAAAAATAGAGTTTTTGTGGCACAACTGGGGCTTTTCATTTAGACTCAGAGCACGCTGTGATGGTAATTAAAAGTATCTATATATGGCAATAATCTGCTGGTTCTCCTTACAATAACAGTAGAGAAGCTATATTCAGCAAGGGCCCACGTGAATTAGTTATGAATAAAGAGTCTCAAAATAGAAAGTGAGTCAAAAGCAAATTTAACTGAATGTTCTGTCCATAGATGGAGGTTTGTTGACTCAGTCGACTATCTTGGACTATTATCCAAACCATAATGAATCTGAAAATACACGCAACTGTTTCCTGTTTCTTCCAAACACCCTGAACCCTTATGAGGTGTGTGCTTGAGAGATAGGGTAATGTAGCTGCTGGAGTGGAGGCTACACATTTTGCTACGGATGTTGGGTAGGATTGGGTTTTACCAGTTTGGGTTTTATACATCTGCAGAAACCAGTTTCTTTTGTCTGTGGGAGTGAAGGGAGGGCCAGTTCACCAGAGAATACAGAGTGCAGTGATAAGTGCTGAAGGGAGCTCTGGTGGCAAATTTAATGGCTATGTGGTAAAGTGTGTCCAGTTTGTGGAGGAGCGTTCTGGAAGCAGTTCTGTAGATGACGTCACCAGAGGTGAACATCGGAAGGGTTGTGATTTTTACCAGAAAATGTTTAGTAGGTTGAGTTAGTGAGGATTTGTTTCGGAAGAGGAACCCTATTCTGGGTTTGACTTTGGAGAGCAGAGAGTTGATGTGAGTTTCATATGAGTGAAGAATTGAGCCAAATCCCAAGGTATTTGTAGCTGCTGACAAACTGGATCTCGAAGCAATCCAAGGAGAGGATGTTTGAAGGAGGTTTCCATTAAAGATCGTGCATTTTGTTTTCAGAGTTCAGTTTTAAACTGAGATTAGGAAAAAAGTGCATTCTACATTATTGAATCTAATTTGTAGAGTGGAGAGGGCAGAGTTAGGCAAGGTACTTGTAATAGTGTAATTGGCGTACAGATGTGTGCAAACAAGACAGTTGTTCACATAATCCGTTACATTGTTACAAATGCTGAAAAGGGTTGGACCAAGTATGGAGCCTTGGGGAATGCCTTTGCTGATTGGTTGTGGGTCTGACAAATGACCTTCCACCCTCATGGATTGCCTTCACACAGAACAGTAACTTTTGAACCAAGCAATGCAACACTGACATACTGATGTCCCCTAGTCTTCCCAGTAAGATGGTGTGGTCTACAGAGTTGAAAGCCTTAGCTAGGTCGATGAAGATAGAAGCACAGTACTCTTTCTTATCAGTTGCACAGACAATGTCATTCACAGCCTTAAATGTGGAGGTGATACAACTGTGCCCTGATCTAAATCCTGACGGTAGAAGGTTGAGAACATTGTGTGTTTCCAGATGGTCAATAAGCTGTTTGTTGATTAGCTTTTCAAGGATTCTTGAGACATATGGCAAGATGGAGATGGGTCTGTCACAGCTTAACTTAGTCACCTCCTTTGAACACTGAGGTGACTGCAGCAGATTTCAGTTCCTAGGGGAACACTCCAGTTGCAGCAATAGATCTAACAAGTCACAGATAGGGGTTGTGATGACGTGTGCACTGAGTCAAGCCCATGCAATCCAGCCAATTTGTTGGTGTCCAGACTGAGATGCTCAGTCTGTACCTCAGACTCATGCAAGAGCTGAAAGGTGAAGGGAGGGGAGTGTCTTGAAGAAGCTGGGCTTGATTCAGTTTGTGGTGATAGGATTTGTTTAAAAAAAATGAAACTTTATTTACAACAAGTTTTAGCAAAGTATTTGTTGAAGAACTCGACATTTTCACTTTATCTGTGACAACATTTTGGGGTGTAGGTACCATTTGAAGGAGTTGCTCCCTGAAGTGAATAATATTTGCTTGTCTGATGGACTGGGTGCATTTGTTTCTTGCTTGCCTTGTTTGATTGCCACATGTAGAATTAGATGCCTTCGCTCTTCACCACAGGTGATGTTTACTGCCAGCAGGCTTCAAAAATGGCTCCACAGATGATTTTTTTCCACTCGTTGTGGATTCTTCTAATTTTTATTTTTTAGTCACGTTGTGATGAATGTGGCCTAATTGTAGGGGAAAAGCCAATAATTACTCATTTTTTGGCAACATGATACCATTTGTTTTACCAGCTGCTGTCTTATTTAGTTTCTCATCTGAGCCTAATAATTTTTCCTCTAATTTGATGTTTGTAGCCATTTCCTTGTTTTACACAAAATATACTGTTCTTGTTTGAACCACTTAGACACTGTGGTAAAGTGCAAATTGTCTCTAATAAAACCCTTGCTTTGGAATATATTGTGTACATGTACAGTACTTTAAAAAAAAAACAAAAAAAAAACGCAACAAAGCGAGTACGCGATAAGCGAACCGCAAAGTAGCGAGGAACTACTGTACACATCTCACTATTTCACATGTATTTGCCTCGGGGTGAGAAGTAAATGAGAACGTCAACATGCAGAATTTTAAACGTTTAAACGGAGCAGTTTACCGTCCTGTCCTTGGTGTTTGCAGTTGTCTCATTAAATGATCTCATCTGTTGATTTTTGTTCAGACCTACAGTGGTAGCTCTGCTTCAACGGATCCGTGCCACATCAGTTTGAGAGGCTTGGTTTTGTTGTGGGTCTCTGTGCTGTGAAATGAAATTACTCTGCGCTGTGAGCGTTACGTAAAACCCGCTGCGTTAAGACTCGAGGCTGCGAAGACAAAAAGGTGTGAGTGACGCAGGCAGGGACGAGGTTTTAAAAGACTGAAGTTCTGACGCTGAACTCCCGTTGTGTCCCAGAACTGAAGCAGAAGATGTGTTTCTGTCAAACCTGTGATAGAAACGGTGTCGCAAAAACAGAGCTCTTTGTTCATTTATTCTTTGACCCATCATCCCACGTCAGTCACTTTTTACTTCAACCTTTCTTCTTCATTCCTTCCCCTCTGACTCCTGTATTATCAGATTCAGATCCCTCGTCGTCTCCCTGCAGGTATGAAGGTCTATTCAGCACCGTTTGAATAGCGAGCGTCTCGTTTCCCGGACAGCTGCTGTCATCCATCACTCTGCCTCGGAGCTGTCCGAACGCCGACTGACTCCTGAATCTGAACAGTCAGCTCATCCTGACCCAGAAGAACCTACTCCACCATACAACCGTACCGTGTCCAACCCATCTATCCTAAAATGATATGCATTCCCTGGTTTAAAATGGCTGCATGGCATGATAATTACCTTTAAGTGTAAAAATAATACTTTAATATCCATCTAAAATGAATCAACTTATAGGGACGACCCAATTCAAGATGGCTGCTGCTGCCAGCTCTCCTCAAAAAACATAAAAATGGTGAAAACGCAGTTCATTTTACACACATCGACTTAACATTTGGTGTGGTAGTTGTTGTGAGTCATCCACATCACAAACTCTGAGCGCTAACAGATGAACATGGCATTTTTCTGATTGGTACTTCTTATGAGATGATGGTTTCTGTAGGAGAAAACTGAAGTGTAGTTGCAGATCTGTGCCGATTCTCGGTTATGCAAGTGGATGCAACGTAAAAGCATCAATTTTCTTTAATTTATTGTCCTTCGTCTTGCTCCCTTTCCTTAGCAGAAAGACATAACAATGACATATTTTCTCTTGCTGTGATCAGTTCTGCAGTGAAATCATTGCAGATTTGTGACTAGGCCTGTTGCGATAAACAATAAATCAATTAATCTCATGATGAATTAAAATTATCAACCTAATTTTCATTCACCAGCTTTATCGTTTCTTCATGTCTCGCTTTCTACTGAAGACACTGGATGACAAAAGGCTCATCTCCGGTGTCTTCACTGGCCACTCCCTTTCTCTTTAAAATATGTTTTAATGATCCAAAATCACGTTTATGGATAATTAAAAACAGCTAAGCTACGTGCTAAGCTAACAGGCTGACCTCGGGAAAAAACCTGTCTTGTCAAAGCTCCAAAATTCACAGTTGAAACCCATGCCTTCATGTAAAAAGTTGTTTTTCTCTGCAAAAAGAGTATTTACTGATTTTTTTATTAAAAGCTTTGTGTGAGGAATGCTATGCTAAAAAGCTTAAACCACACCGAGCGTCTGCCATTTTGAGAACCAAATAAAGGAAGGAGAGACAGCCCATGTCATGTCAAGGGGCCTCCCCTCCCATTGTTCTTAAAGAGACACGCTGCTCGCTCCCTCACTATCCATCATTTGGTTCTGTCAGGGTTTCAGGCAGGTCAAGACAGGATAGAACCCAGTATTGCAGGTGAGAGTCGGGACTTGAGGATTATAAAAAATAAACACTCTTTAATAATAGTGAATCAAAAAGGGCTGACGTGGCAGCAACTTACAGAGAACAAGAATCAGAACAGACTGGCAGGATCACACAGGACAGGATATGCCCAACAGCAACACAACAAAGGACAAGACACAGACAGACTTGTATACACACAAGACAGGATGTGATTACAAACACCTGGGAACACAAGGAGGAAATCAATCTAAATACCAGGTAATTGAAACAAAAGGGTGCACAGACAAGGGATGCCCACTAGATGGTGCCATCTCTACAGGTTCTCACAGTTTTATACTGTCATCCAGTGGTCAAAAAGGTACTACACACAAAACAAATTAACCAATATTTCTTCTTAACTTTGACAATAATTACTACTAATAATAATAATTACTAATTATTGTCAAATTTCAAACAATATTATTGTTTATTACAATAATTTATGAGACAATTATACGCCCAGCAAAATGTGTTATTGTGAAGGGCTTATTTGTGACCCTTGCTGGCAACATGAGTCACAATGAGGCTGCTCGCTTCTTCAGAGGTCGCCACGTTGAACTAACTCGCAGGAAGACTTGGCGATTATTTTTACGTCTGATGCCCTTCCTGACGCAACCACAGACCACCGAGCTACCACAGCTCTTTGTGTGGAGCAGAGAGCTGATATCTAGGGTGCCTGGGGGGAGCAGATAGTGAGACCTGAGTGAAGCTGACACCCCACCACCTTCTTCAAATCTAATGAAATTGGTGTCAAACGTCTGTGCTGCTATCATTTTAAAGATATTAATAAATGTTTCCAGAGATCATGAAAGGTCAACCAGTAGCCTTCCAATCACAGGCTTGCCTTCTCTAAACTCTGGGCCACCACTCCCCCATTAATGAGAAACTTTACAATGCGGGTTATTATATTTTCTAATTCTCCCATCTCAGAAGCTTCAAAATGAGCCAGAGTATGTTGAAATTTAGTGGTTTATTATTACCTGGCAACAAGCTCATTTTGTTTACTGGAGAACCAGATTGAAAACTTGGGAGTGATGTGATCTCAACCATATATTTAAAAAGGGAAATCCCCAAGCTTCACAATGACGTCAAACATAATATGAAGGGATTTCCCAGCACAACGGCAGCCAGAAGAGGAAAATAGTCACAATGGCATGATTTGGACCAGTTACAAAAAATTGTGCCCATAAAGAAGATGGGTCCACTCTTTTGTTATTTATTGATTTGAGACTTTTCTTTATGCATTTGCATCCAAGTAAATAAAGGGCTAGCATTTACTAATATCACCCACAGCCTTTTAGAACAGATGCTTAGACGAGATAATCTAATATTAGGAAATTACCTGTTTTTATCAGTTTTGGTATAACGTTACACAATATTGCAAGATCTCGTACAATCTAATAGTGTTCAGAATACAGTATATGTTGTGAATGACTCTCAGCCACTACCACACCACATTTTAGCTCTGTGTTTGCAGGGGTCGACATAAGTGGTTTCTGTTTGTCCGAGACAACCATTTCCTACAACAGCAGGAGTCAGGTTGTCGCAACAAGTCTTTATTAGTTCAGGTTTGTTTATTAATCGATTCAGCCATCAACTATCATTTATTAGGTTGCAAGTCTTTGCTTATTAGAATAAATATTGCTTGGGGAATTGTTTGTGTGCATTTGTACTGGTTGGTAATTTCAATGTCTAAACGTTTACAGTAAAAGTAAATAGTCTAATGTTTAGTAGTTGTGGACATCACTTGTTTTATTTTTAACTACCTGCTGCAGAGGATAATTTGTGATGAGTACAAAAAATAAAAAATATATAAAATATCACAAAAAAAGTTAATGTATTTAAAGCATCTTCGTCATTGTACAGATATGTCCAACTTGCTGATATCTATATCTGGCAACTCCTCAAAAAGTTGTTAAAACCCCTACAGAATACCGTTGGTCTTGATAGAGCTTCATTAGAGAACACTACAGTGTACTTTTACTCAGGTCATGTACACAGTATAGAGGTGTTTCCTCCACCATTATACAAGTGGGGCGCCCCGCCCTGTTAACAGAACCGAGCGCCCCGCCTACTGAACTGAACCGAACCGAGAAAAACACTAACGCCCTTCTTTTGCCTTTCAGCAGCAGCAGCGAGTGTTTTGCCACCTTTATCACGCTGAAGTGTTTGTTTCTCTGCACGTGATGCCAATCGCTCCCGTTCATCCGTCTGTCTGGTGTTCAGCTCATGGCAACCGCTGGCTCCTCATTGTCCCTCAGACAAACACAGCTGCTCCCCTTCATCTGCAGACACGACTCGCAGCTACTGGCAGATTAGATCAGCTGCTTTCCAGACAGTTTTAGACGTTAAAGCTCTGATGGAACAAGGAGCAGTACCAGCCTCTGCATGTAACTTAAGCCCCCACCCTGAAGTCAGGCTTGGGGAGAGGCTCGTCAACGAGCGCTTGGTGACTGGACCTCTACCAACGTGGGGGCCGAGATGGAGTAGAAGGGCAGCCGACCTGGGACCAGAAAGTCGTGGTTTGACTCCCAGCCATTCCCACATGTCGTGGTGTCTCTGACCATCCTAATTTGCTCCTCGGAGTTGCCCACTGCTCCACCTGGGTGTATCCCAGGTGCAATGGGTTAAATGCAGAGAACCAATTCTGTCAATGTATGGGAACATTCAATGATGACAACATATAGCAGTTGTTCTTATCCCAATGGGCCCCGGGTGGGCTCAGCTTCAATGAGTTGTATTGGTTTGCCTTCCTTTATAGTGGCAGCGTACAGTGGGGACCTTAGTGCTCTGACTCTAGCTTATGGGACATGGACTCCTTTATTCTGCTGGGGGACTTCAATGTCCATGTGGGCAGCAAGTGTGACATGGAGGTGCGTACGTGGGAGAAACAGCCTAACTTATCTGAACCCGAGCTGTTCAGTTGTTGGACTTCAGTGTTAGTCGTGGTTTGTCCATCACAGACACCATGTTCAAACATAAGGGTGTCCATAAGTGCACATGGCACCAGGACACCCTAGGCCACAGATAATGACTGACTGATCTGTAGCTGTATGTTTTGGTCACTCGATTGAAGAGGAGCTGGACTGTCAACGTAACTTTCAGCTTCTTTAATGAATTCCAGCATACGCTCGGCTCTCAGTGATCACACTACACTTATGCAGAAAACAATTTCTCTTTAGATGCTTTAAAGCATCATTTCAACTCATTTTCTTTTCTTTATGTTCCATAGACTACTTGAGTGAATCCTTCCTTAAGTGCTAAAATGAACCAGTTCACAAGGAGCTACTCTCTCATCTCAGCTCATTAAAACGCATTTTAAGGAACTGAGAATTAATGAAACGGCATTCAGGGACTATAAAAGAGTGACTTTGAGTTAATTGCTTTTCCTGAATGTGCCACTGTCCAAACAGCTATAAAGCTGCTCAATATCTTTATGTAAACAGCTTTTTGAGGAGACTGCATCAAAAAGGTGCCTCATCGTATAAAACGAGTTGGCGCCTACACATCAAAGATGTATCAGAACGTGTCTGGATCGGTATGCAGTGATAGTACACTCAGTACTCAGCAAATTGTTTTCTTTTCTTGATACGCTCCCCTGTACCATTAAACACTTTGTCCGGCACAACTCTTTATGTGCAAGAAAAACATGTTCCGCCATGCCAAGGATACCACATCAACGCTACGTTCACGTGCTGACAGTCACAAACCTGCTGTGATTTACAGCTCCTGTTCTTGTTCCAGCATTTCGGGGTCGTCTTTGCTGGATGGGAGCACATGTCCTTCTAAAACCTAGGTTGTCTTTGCTACCTTTACGGTGCCTTTCCAGATGTGTAAGCTGCCCATGTTATAGGCGTTATTGCAACCCCATACCATCAGAGAGGCAGGGTAACAAAAAGTCAAATGGTCCCACTCTTCGTACAGAGGACATGGCAACGTTTTTCACTTTTATCAGTCTATTTTAAATAAGCTTCTAAGGGTTGAATAGACTAGTCAACTAGTCAGTTCTAGGACATCTTGTGAGTTTTTAAATTTCACGTCGACTAGTCGCAGTCAGTGGATGTGTCACGTGATCAGCGCCGGGCCGCTGGCTACAAAACAGATTCTTCCATGCAGATGGAAGGCGAGGAGCAGCAAGTCTTCCCAAACAGGTAGAAATGTATCAACAGTGTGGAAGTATTTCACTAAATATGATGTTTTTAGTTTCATTGTACAGGCAGTCCTCGAGTTGGGGGGGG
>JARVGV010000694.1:4429071-4443217 GCA_031762435.1 Hypsolebias longignatus
GACAACATCATTCGCACCACTCTGGGCCCCTGAGCAAGGCCCTTAACCCCCACCATCTGCTCCCTAACAGGTCTCTCGTGAAAATGAGTTCTCGTGGCTCAATGAGACTAACCTGGATAAATAAAGGGTAAATGAAAAAAAAAAAGTGTTCGTAGATTTTGGTTGTTGAGACTCAAACATACGATAGATAAGACAGTTTGGATCTTTGGAAGTGGGGTTCTGTGGAATGGTTATGAACAATCAATGTAATTGTTGACAATTTTATAAAATTTCAGAGTTGAGTTTTAGGAGGACCCTCTACTTACCATTGCTTTATGACAAGATAATGTGGGATCTATAAAAAAAATGTATTTATAATGAATTTCAATAGGGTCGATTTTTCCATGAAGGGAGGCTAAAGAGCTGTGGAGTTTATGGGTACACTTAAAATAATATTTTCCCCACAAGACGTTCTGAGGGTTAAATCAGAGCAAACCCAAGATTTTGATAGCTACAGCTTTATCACAAGTGTTGTTCATCAAAAACAGCTACAGCTCACTCCGTTGTCTCAAATCAAACTGTTAGATCGAACGTTTTCTCGACAGGAAGCCATCAGAGGTCTCTGTGTTCCAGTTTACTCCCACTAACATGAGATGAAACTCCTGCGTAACGACAACGCCTAATGGCCTCTGACCACTACACACAGCAGTAATTTACAGAGATGAGTGCTTTCACCACTGTGGGATGGTTTTGCTGTGTTCTCACACACTCTTAACGACCACAGTAAGAGTTACTGATCGTCTCTGTTGTGAACGGTTTCCCTTGATCTTTAGATTACACCCAGAGTAACACAAACAAGACGTGTCACATACAAACTGTGAGGCGAAGTTTCCCTACAGTTACATCTTTAAGAATGTGGATTTGTGCAGTCAGTGAATGTACAAGTTAAAAATTGAACTAAAGAGAAACAAGATGTTAGTAGGAGAGGTTTCAGAACGGATTGCAAAAAATACTAATTTGGCAATGAAATGGACCCCTTCTCCTGCAAGCCTCCACAGTTAGAATATTCCATACAGACTAAATATTAGTACAAATATAAATTTCTCTTTTTGACAAGATGTGACAAGGTGTTGCTGAATCAAACTATGTCTTTTTTATTTTACCGTGGAGCAGAGGTAGTATTAGAGGTACATTTTTACTTGGAAACTGATTGGGTTTATTAGTCATACACATGCCAATAAATAAAATAAAATGCTGATTTGAAATGTAATTAAACTTTTATAAGATTACTATCGTAGTCGGTGTGGGATGCAGGCAGACTTGAGGATCTTTGGTAAAATAAAAATTATTTATTTAATAAGAAAAACAAAGTTGACATGGCAGCAACTTAAAACACATGACGAGGACCGAGACATGTGAAAAGCATTCAGGATAAAGAGCTGCTGGTGAGGTGGAGACAAGGAAGCGTATACAAATAAAAATAAATGGGGCTGAAAGTGGGAACACCTGGGATGAATGTTGACTGGAGACAGGTGAGGGTGGAAGGCTGACTGGGCTTACTGGGGGATAAATAAAAGATGGAACAAGAGACACAAAACCGCAAAAGATCAAAACTGAACAGGTAAACAGAACCCAAAGGACAAAAATAAAATCACCAAAGCACAGCTACGACTGATACAGCTGCTAGTTGACAAACTTTTAACCTGATGACGTTCAAAGGTTAAGGTAGATCAATATGGCCTCCAAAGATGGTTAGAAAAGTTTTATTATCCTCTTTAATATGTATGTTTATAATTCAACAATGTACTTTTTAACCATCCATATATCAATAAATGTAGCTCAATCAGGAACATCATGCTTTGACATTTGTAGTTTTTATACTTTGCTGCCATTTTGCTCTCATAATACTTTCCCACTGCTTTTAGCTCATGTTCTACTCATTTTAGTTCATGTTCTGCTCGTTTTACTTAATGTTCTACTCATTTTAGTTCATGTTCTACTCATTTTAGTTCATGTTCTGCTCATTTTAGTTCATGTTCTGCTTATTTTAGTGTACGTTTTGCTATATTAAACTAATTTTCTGCTTGTTGTTGATCATGTTATGCATATTTTAACTCATATTCTGCTTATTTTAGCTCATAATCTGCTAATTTTAGTTTGTTTTGATTACAGCTCATGTTTTGATAATTTTAGCTCATATTCTGCTCATTTTAGCCTGTAGTCTTCATACCATCTCATGTTCTGCTCTTTTTAGGTCATATTATCCCATGTGTTGCTAATTTTAGCTTGTGTTCTGCTCATTTCAACCTGTTACTACGTTTATTTTTATTTTTTAATTTACAGTTATTTTTAAAGATTATTTACAGTAATTCCCATCTTAATCTTAGCTGTTCCTGTGTCTTTGACACAAACATTTTTGCCACTTTGTGTGATCAGAGCTGGATGAACACAGGGAGGTTACAGATGCGTAAACAAACAGATTTCTGTCACCACTTCATCAAATCTGCACCTCAAAGCAACAGAAATCAGAGCATCGTCAGCATTTTAAACCATCTCACTTCTGACTTGCTAATCAAACCTCTGTGTAAAAACTATTAAACAGTTATTTTTAATCCGTAAATATCTTTTAAGGATGAACGAGGTAGAAGTACTTAAATGATCCGATCAGTTGGTAGAAAATCAGGACTTGAGAAGAATATGAACCATAGTGTGATTGGCTCGATTTTGTTCAGGAAACTTACAGGTGATGTGTGTGTTGTCGGCTGTTTTGCATGCAGACTGTGCGAGCCGTGCATGCTGGACCCTCGCTGCGGTTTCTGCTACCGTGAGAACGGCTCTGCGCTCCTCGCCTCCTCCTGCGTCCCGGTCAATAAGGGCTCCACGGAGCACGCGGCGTGGGGCAGGTGAGCCACAGGATGCACGCTGAGCGCCGGCCCTGCGGCGTTCAGGGTGACTCAGTCCAGCTTTCAGGAGGTATTAACAAACATCTCCATCTGCCAGATGCTCCAACTCCAGCTTGATGAGGGAGCACACCTACTGGGCCTACAACTACTGCCCCACCTCCTACTCTTGGCTCGTTCTGTTGGGTCTGGTGCTCTACCTGGCTGCTTTCGCTCCAGGTGAGCATTCACACTCAGTGTTTCTTTCAACAAGGGTGGGGGTGGGTTTGATGGGGGGGGGTTAGAGAATTTTAGAGTGGCCTTTTATTGTGGTCAGCCTAAGGCTCACTTGTGCTATAACCATGCTGTCTACTCAGCATCCTGACGTGTCACACCTGTCAGGTGGAAGGATTGTCTTGAAAAAGGAGAAGTGCTCACTAACACAGATTTACACTAATTTGTGAAAATATTTCCGAGGATAAAGGTCCTTTTGTGCACGTAGTAAATCTTACAGCTTTGAGTTCAGCTCATGAAAAATGGAAGCTAAAACAAAAGTAGTGCTTATATTTTTGGTCAGTGTAGTTATCATTCTGCTATTTGTAGCTTTTAGCCAGCCTTTTGCTACTTTTATCTTGTACTCAGTCTTTTGCTTCTTTAAGCTTCTATCAATATAAGAACGTTATTAATCTTGCAGGAAATTGTTGATGTAAGCTTTTGATATTTTTACTTAGAATTTTACTACTTTTGGCAAGTATTTCCCTTCAGCTTATATCCAGACCTTTTCTTTCAGCTAGCCTAGTGCTACTTTGATCAGTTTGGTACGTCTGGCTAGCTTTTTGCTAGTTTAAACTTTTATTGCTGTTCTACAACTTGTAGCTTTTAGCTTGCCTTTTGCTACATTTAGCTTTTAGTCTTTTACATCTTTTAGCTTCTAGCTTACCTTTTTATTTTACTTTTAGCTAGAATTTTGCTACTTTTGGCTAGCATTTTACTCCTTCAGCTTTTATCCAGACATTTTCTTTTAGCTAGTCCAACCCTACTTTTATCTATTTGGTACTTTTAGCTTTTGGCTAGCTTTTTGCTGGTTTAAGCTGTTATTACTATTCTCCAACTTTAAGTATTGCCTTTTGCTACATTTAGCTTTTAGTCTTTTACATCTTTTAGCTTCTAGCTTGCCTTTTTATTTTACTTTTAGCTAGAATTTTGCTACTTTGAGCTAGCATTTTACCCCTTCAGCTTTTCTCTAGCCCTATTCTTTTAGCTAACCAAGTGCTACTTGTATCAAAGAGCTACTATTTTGGTACTTTTAGCTTCTGGCTAGCTTTTTGCTAGTTTAATTACTGTTCTACAACTTTTAGCTTTTATCTTGCCTTTCGCTACATTTAGCTTCGTCTTTTGCATCTTTTAGCTTCTAGCTTGCCTTTTTATTTTACTTTATCTAGATGTTTGCTACATTTTTGATAGTCTTTTGCACCTTAAGCTAGTATTTTGCTGCTTTGACAACCTCTTCTCTACTTTTAGCTATAGTTTTGCTCCATTTTAGGTTTTAGCTAGTGTTCTGCCTTGTTAAAAATTTGTCTTTATGCTCCTTTTTGTTTCCGTCAGGTATGGGTCCGATGCCATGGACGATTAACTCGGAGATCTATCCATTGTGGGCGAGGAGCACAGGGAACGCTTGTGCCGCCGGAGTCAACTGGACCTTCAACATTCTGGTGTCCCTCACCTTCCTCCACCTGGCTCAGTATCTCACGTACTACGGTGAGTTTCTTTGTTGTGGCTGAAAGTCCTCGTTCACATCAGTCGCAGGCCGAGCAGAGCGCATATACCTCAAAGCCAAGACCAGAACGGAGGTGGCAGCTGATTTATATGTCAATGTGTTTTTATCTGTAGCTCCTGTCAGTTCTGCTCAGCAGCAGGTTTCTACTCAGACAGACCAGAACTGACCTTTGGTGGAGCTGGAAATCAATCAGCCGCAGGCGATGATGGAGGTGTCCTGAGATGCAGAGGGTTAATTATAGATTTGACCTGTTAGTAACCCGTTCATCTGGATGATAAAACAAATATATCCAGGAAGAACCAAATTAATTAGGTCAAAGCTGAACAAACGAGGCGTTGGTGCAGAGGTGGTATTTAACGTATGGGAAGGTTCGGCCGTAACAAAAATGTTGCTTTGTTTTGACGAGGGGAAAATGAAGATGACAGGAAATCTCATTAAACTTTTGGCACTTCCTGAGTGAATTATTATTATTCGGTGCATGTTCCACAGTTCTTTGTGTCCTATTAACCCTGCTGTAACGCGCCTTTGACAGGAACAAGTTGCACTCTGCACCCTTCATCATATTGTCACCGGCAGCCTCAAAGCGCTTGTTCGGCTTGGTTAAACATTTTTATTTTTCAGCAGTCTGTAGAAGTGAGTGGGCAGATAACATCTGGTATCAGCTGCCTGTTGGATCTGCTGCCACTTCTTTTCCTCTGACACTGAGCGAGGACAAACACTTCAAAAAAAGCAACTCAAGTCTGAAAAGTTGCAGTGACTTTACCACTACCTAATGATAGTGTGTTCTTTTTTTTATTTTTTTTATTTCAGGAGCTTTCTTCCTATACTCCAGCCTGGCCTTGCTGGGGTTCGCCTTCATTTACGGCTGCCTGCCGGAAACCAAGTCCCGACGCCTAGAGGAGATCGAGGCGCTCTTCGAGAACCAGCTTTGCTCCTGTGGCGTGTCTGATTCGGACGAGGGACGGCAGGTCGAGTACATTCGCGTCAAAGGCTCCAATTACCACCTATCGGATAACGACGCATCAGACGTGGACTAGCTAGCATGTCGTCGACCTCGCTCTGGATGTTTTGTCACTTTCTGTACCCACCGAAACACACAGAGTGATGGGGTCTGTAATATCTGTCTCGTTTTGTGATCTGCGGAGCCACTGGTTACTCTCGCCACGAGGTTGAGGCAAACAGATCGTGATGGGAAAGCAAGACTGTTTCCTACTTTAGGACCCAGTTCTTGAAAAGGGTAAACCACGTTTGTGCGTCCACCTGACCTAAACTGACCTAACAGCAGTTGTGACTTGTTGTTTCTCTGTAGTGCCATTAAGCCTTTCAGTATGAGACAAGTCTCAGTTAAATGTTGTTCCGGCTTGTAGCGTAGCACTCTGACGTTAGTCCCTCTAAGAGACAGTCTGTGATTGGTCTTGACTAGGGATGCACGACATTGGATTTCTGGCTGATATCCAATATGCTAATATGTTAAAACTTATTTGGCCAATAACTAATAGATATTTCTCCTAGACCTACTTACAGATACTACAGAGCTTTCTCTGCCGTGGAATTAAAATACTACATTATTCTGCGTGGTCTTTGTCAATGTGGCCTGCTACCAAATGATGTAACCTTCAACTTGGATTATGTTTAATGTCCAATTTATTCATGACATTTATCTCTCTAACACAACGACAACACTCAAACTGTGCAAATTTGTAAATTTTCACGAATCTAAACTCAGCGGCGCTTGTGATGTCATAACATTGTGCTGGCGTTGCAGGCATCTTTATCACTGGGTTGTCATACAAAAGCAGCGACTTTTATATAAACAGCACATTTTATATTGGTGAGTTATTTTGTTTGAATGGCCAATGTCCTATACTGTATTTAACTTTATCACTAATATCGGCCGATGCCATGCCGATAATATTGCGCATCCCTCGTCTTGATCTTTTAAAAAGACAAGCAATCACCAGAAATACTGTTTGTTTTTACACTTTACAGCTGCCTAACAAAACCACGTGAGTAGCACTGAAAAGACCGTTGGTTCAGAGTCAAAATGTTTGCCACACTTTTTAGATTTTACTTTTATTGTTTCTAAAACATTTTGAAAGCTATGTATTATTCATAAATTATTTATTAGTAGCTCCTTCGGGTTGGCCTCGAACATAAAACGTCAGAAAAATACTGACGCTCGTGTCTGGAACCTGACAGAACGTGGAAAAGTACAAGGAGTATAAATAAATGTTCAAGGTTTTGTTTTTAGGGGTTTTGTTTCTGTTGCATAACCACCGTTTAATTTTATGTTCTATTTAGTAACGTTTTACAATTTTAATGTTAATGCGCCAAAACTACACACTACGAATGCACATTTGTTCTAACCAGCATTATTTCCCAGACTTATTTATTTATTAACCTTCTTTACGTGTATTATTGATTTTAAAAAATGATATTCCGTTCAGATAAAACGGCAAAGCTTTAATTTTATGGATGTATTAAATGTAAGATTATATGACATAATATGTGCCTGTGTATAGGCCTGTCATGATAACAAATTTTGCTGGGCAATTAATTGTCAGAAATTATTGTGATAAATGATAATATTGCTTGAAATTTGACAATAATTAGTAATTATCGTCAAATTTAAGAAATGTTGGTTAATTTATTTAGAGTGTAGTACATTTTTTGACCACTGGAAGGCAGCATAAGACTGTTTGAACCAAAGGACGGATAGTGAGGGAACGAGCAGAGTGTCTCTTAAAGAAAAATGGGAGGCAGGCCCCTTCTCCTTTTTTTACACGAAGGCGCGGGTTTCAACCATGAATTTTGGAGCTTCGACAAGACGGAGGTTTATTTCCCCAAGGTTGGCCTGTTAGCTTAGCTCGTAGCTTAGCTTCTCATCTTATCTGCTTTTAACAATCCAAAAAACAAGATTTTTGGATCGTTAAAACTGATTTTGAAGAGAAAAGGAGGCGTCAGTGAGGAGCACCCCAGTTGAACCTTTTGTCATCCAGTGTTTTCAGTAGACACGAAGAAATGATAAAGCCGATAAACGAAAATGAGGTTGATAATTTTAATTTATCATGCGATTTAATGATTTATTATTATTTATCGCAACAGGCCTACTTGTGTAATGTGAAGGTGCCTCGAAGTCTTTTTTCAGTCACGTCCCCTACATGTCTAAAAAGTTATTATTTATGTGCATATTTTCATTTCACCTGTTTGTTTGTTTTTATAATTGTTTTTGTTGTGTTAGTCTTCCATTGCAGCCTTATGTCCAAAATTTTAAGAGGTTCTTGTGTCTAGAGTTGGACAGTTTAGTGTAATTTAGACATGCAGTTTTGTAACAAACCTGTGTGGTTACAGATTGTCATGAAGGTTTTTGTGTAGCGTAACTAAAGATGTAAAAAAGCTGCAGCTCTGTGGACAGATTTCTGCTGGCAGGGTCAGAAGAGTTACTCAGCCCTGACTGAATAACTCCTTTAAAGAAAATGTTCATACATCAGGACGGATCCTGATTCGACAGAGTAACATCAAGTATTGTAATGAGTTTGGTGTTTTATTGGTGCCACCATGACACCTGCATGCATGTGGAGTTAGTATAAAAGAAGAAAGAGACGTTCCAGCTGGAAAATTAAAAATATTTAACCAGCACCCTCTTGTGGAAAAGGCACATCTATGTGTTTCCTAGATTTGCTTTCAGAGGACACGTTCACACTTTAAAATAAAATGTTCTGTTACTTCAGAACATTTTATCAAAGCATCCATGCCTTGCAGAACGCTGAGTGAGCCCAGGAGTCAAAGGGTCATCATGGAGACAGACACTCGCCTGCAGCCACTTTAAAACCATTTAATCTTTAAAGAATGGATCAGAACTTCAACAGTTTTCCATGTTTGTGTGCCACAAAATACTGTATCTACCAAACTCAGCTCCTATAAATACTTTAAAAATCAACACATGACCCACAAAACATCAAAATTCAACCGTAAATGTGTAACACGCACAGAAAACGATTCAATATCATTTTGTGGAGCATCTGCCACATGTACGACCCCGTATGCCACAGAAGTTGGCACTTTGTGACAAAAGAAAATAAAAACAAGAGTTCAACGATTTGCAAATCTCATAAACCCTGTTTTTGTATACAATGGAGCAAAGTAAACACATTGAACGTTACAAGAAGAAATCAGGTTATTTTCAACGTGATGGAAGCAACACGGCCACGTTTCCCAATGAAGCATCCCCTTTTCTTTTAATAGACTGTCAACATCTAAAACTGAGACCACCAGGTTTTGGAGGACCTGAATGGACCAGGTTTTGGAGGAAACTCTCCCATTCTGGTCTGATGTAGGATTCTATGGGTCTTATTTGCTGGATGGCAGTAGATGTTCTAAAATCTGAAAATACTTTCCTGCATTGATGGAGCATTTCCAGATGTGTAAGATACCCACACCAAAATCACTAATGCACCCCTATACCATCAGAGAGGCAGACTGATTAGAAGCCGATTGGTCCGTCTCCTCTTTAATATGGAGGAAATGGCGTCCATGTTTTCCATTTTGCCTCGTGTTTTTTTAAACAAGCTTTGGTCCCAAGAAGACAGCAGCGTTTCTGGATGGTGATCACTTACAGCCTCGTCTTTGCCTGATAGAGCTTTAAGCAGCATTTGTGGATGAACTGTGTTCAGAGTGATCTGCGGAAGTGTTCCTGAGTCCAGAATGGAACCAGACCTGTTCTGATGACATTATGAACTGTAGATGATGGAATATTCAATATCTGATCATCAAATATCCATTTGATGTGTTTTGGGTTTAGGTGATTTGCACATGCTTGCATTCTGATTTTATTTACATTTTGCACAACATTCCTTCTACTGGGGTTGTAACTATTAACTATGAAATGTGTAGAAAGCATAAGGATGGGTCACATGTTCTTGCGGGGAAATCCCAGCAGAAAGATGAACTTTGGGCAGGTTTTTCCTGAACTGTGCTGTTTTCAGTTCCTTTTGACAGTAAGATGAACAAAAATGTTCAGTTTCATTCTTCTTGCTGATTCATAAAAAGTCCACAGAAACAGGTTCTGGACACAGAATGTGAAATGGACCAAATATTTAACGTGTACCTCTGATACCGTGTTTCATCAAAGGTACTGTGATGTTTCGCCCTCGACTCCACAGGGCATGTAACGTGTACTTACAGTGAAATGGTTGTATTTTTTTCAATGTGAACCAGTTTCTTAAGTTGGCACCACTTTACAATAAGGCTCCTGTTAAAGATGGCTAAAAAATAATTTATAGATGTGTTATTAATTCCTCTATAAACATTTCATAAATCATGAAAAACTGGTTATTATGCGTTAATTAAGGGTGACAGAGAGAAAACTGACCAGTTTCTTGCCAAATCTGCCCCCTATATATTTCATCTAGAGTTTTTATATATTTTTTTAGGATATAATATTAGTTGTAGATACTTGTGCAATATTATATGATAAAGAAATAGGTTTACAAATCCATATTTTGCTTACAAGGTAGTAACTTAAGTTTGAAATGTTTAGTAGAACAACTCTATATAAAATATATAGGGGTCAGATTTGGCAAGAAACTGCTCAGTTGTGTCTCTGTCACCCTTAACTAATGCACAGTAAACAATTATTAATTATTTATAAAGTGTTTATAGAGGAATTAATAATGCATCTATAAACTAGTTATTAGCATCTAAGGGGAGCCTTATTGTAAAGTGGTACCCTTAAGTGTACAAGGAATTACAACAAAAAAAAAAAAACAACTGTATAGTATATTTAATTATTGTTCAAGCTGTAAATGTTTTGCTAGAGTTTATATTATATAAAGATAAATATATTCATGAACTCTGATGTACATGAAGAGAAAACAAAAATAAACCTAATCTGAATGTCTGTCTACCTTCTCCTTCTTCTGCCTCAGTAGGAGCAAAATGTCGGCTATTTCCTGAAGCGTCTCGGCCTCCACAGAGAGTCGCTGACCTTTCACCTCTCCATCTTTGATGGAAGCGTCGCGCTCTCTGTTCTCACCTGTCAGAAACACGAGTGTTTTTACTGAAGAAGATGAGTTTTGTGTGGAATCCATAGCGTTTTATTTCCGCACCTTGTTTCGCCCGTCGTTCTTCTCTTGCCCAGTGCGATGAAGCTGTTGGTGTCTGTGGTTCTGGTTCGGACCCGTCAGCGGCGGGTCGATACGGGTCGAAGCCTGCAGCTTTGCTCTCGCACTGAGTTGACGCGTCGCACGTGTCCGGCGTGCGGCTAGATGTCGTTTGAGTTCCTGCATCCTGAGTTTCGGCTGGTTTCTTGCATCCGCACGGCAGAGTCTGACACGAAGACGGCGCTGTTTGCCGCCTCTGGCATCCCGAGGTTTGATCTACGACGATCTGGTCATCTCCGTGGTTTAACGGTGGGATGTGAAGCCCGGGCTTGGAAGGTTCTGGATTCTTCTGCGTGTTCTTCATATTATCTTCACACCTTGCTTCGTTTACGTAAAACTCAGAGGCTTGGAGACACGGTTCACAGCACGACTCGCCCTGATAAACAGCAAGAGACACGTTAATTACAACTCAAAGTTTTGCTCCGTGTAAAGTTTTTCATCTATTTGATGGGATTCACGTGTTCGATCAACAACTGAAGCTGCAGACATTTAGTTAACGTTTCCTTCAAGCACTTTGTCTGCACACCCAGGTCCAGCTGTTACAAACCACGACACCCCAGGAGAGTCCAAATATGTCTGTTACACAAAATGTGTACAGGTTTGCAGGTCCAGACTGCAACGTCTGAGTGAAGTGCCATATTTTCCAGAGTATAAGTTGCAGTTTTTTGCACAATTCATCAGTCCTGCGACTCGCGTACTTTCTTTCATTTCCATATTCATAACGCAGTATTTGACTGACGCTTTAAATTTCTAAGAACTGTAACAGCGAGTTGTCCCGTGCGCGCTCGCTTCACTCAGCTGGTGCAGGCGGAGGAACGCTGGAGAGCTAGTGGCTCCGCTGCGATAGATAGATGGCACCACCTAGGCAAAATGAAGCTGTTTTGACCATTAAATAAATGCAACTTTCATATGTTTTCCTCTTCATGATGCTTTTTGATTGATGTGACTTATACACCGTAAAATACGGTACGTTTGCAGGTTCAAACTGCAACGTCTGATTGAATTCCTCCATGGTTTTAAGCACTCTGAAGCTCCTAATTCAGTATTGTCATCACTAGATGTGTTTATACTTGTGTGTTTTGAATTAATGTTTTCTTTATTTGGTCAAGTACCAGAGAACATTTTCAAGTTTACGCACTTTGAGTGAGTTAAGCTGAAACTTCTGTTAAAAATAAACTAAAAGAATAATTAACTACTTTGGTTAAAACATACTAACGTCCTTTCATGATTTGGGATTTATGCTGTTCCACCACTGCGGGATGATTTTTTTCTCCTGTAAAGGATTTAAATATTTTTCACTTAAAAGTTAAGCTTCAGTAAAATTTTAGAGTACACCAATTATGTATTCGGTATGTGGACGTTCTGGTGCGGAGTTCAGGAAACTGAGCAAAGCTTACGAATGTAAATGAGCTCACATCACTGGAGTCTGAACTGAGGTACCCCGCTCTGCAAGAGCAACTTGGCGAGTGTTCGCAGACTTTCAAAAGTCCAATGTTCTGCTCAGGACATGCTGTGGGTTCAAAAAAAAGACATTCATTCAGTTTGGTCAGTCCTTCCTCTCATGATGAAACAGCAACTTCTCCTTCAGAGACTTACAGAAGTTCATGTTGCTGCTGAGCTGAAACACAAACAGAAATACATCCTGAGACTCAGTGGTGTGCACAGCTAAACAAAAAGTTTGCTTCATTAACTCATATTCCACTAATAAATACCACTAAACAAGTAAAACAATTAGCACAAACTAATGCTAAACCACTTAGACAAGAGTTGCTCAGTCTGCGTCGCGCGTCTTCGTCTCCTTCCAGTTGAAGCTGTCGACCAATCATGTCACGTGTACACGTAATCAGCCAATAGCGTGCCTAACGGACTGTTTGAGACACGCCCACAACAGACAGGAACAAGAGGACTTAAAGTTGGTGAACCCTAGTTTAGTGGAAGCTAATTTCACTAACAGTTTCCAAAGTTAGCGAAAAGTCTAATTTGCTAAAGGAAAATGTAGTTCCATTATTAGCTGTTAGTGGATTAGCGGAACTGTGCCCACCACTGCTGAGAGTGAACTCTTGTTTTAATATGTGCAAACTCACAGAACTGTTAAAATGTTCTGCATAAAAGCTCGTAAATCATAAAGAAACTGGTCGGCTGCAGTTTTAAAGTCCAACGCTTGGTGGCAACATAAGAAGAAGAGGAGCTCACCTCCATGTTCAGAGCAGAAGGAACAATCCTGTCAGGAAAAAAAATAAAAGAAAATAATGATAAATACAGTATTTTTTTTTCTTTTTCTCTTCATACTGCATGTAAATGTTATTTCTTATACTGAATGTAAAATGAATAAATTAATGCATGCTCGATAATCAGGATAGAAAAAGTCAGGTCCTCTGAACAGATTATTTTTGTTGAAACTGGGCCTGAAGGCAGCCTAACGTGCATGTTTTTGGTCTGTGGGAGGAAACCTGAGTACCCATAGAATCCACGCAAGCACAAGAAGAACATGCAAACCCCACACAGAAACACCCCGGGTCCAACCGGGGATTGAACCCAGGACGTTCATGCTGTGAGGCGACAGTGCTAACCACTGAGCCGTCGTGCTCCCAACATGCTGAATTTGAGCTCCTTCCATCTGGGAAGAGATTCGGGCAGCTCAAATCAAGAACAAATAGATGGAAACACTCTTTTATCAGCCAGGCCGTTATTCAGATACATTTTAAATGTAATTGGGTTTGATTTTGTCGTTCAGCCTGTTTTATTGATATTTATACATGGATTTTTTTTTACCGTTTGCCAATTTTGTGGTGTGATTATTTATGTGCTGTGTTTTAATTTTCTCACCACCTTGCTGCAAGGAAAATTTCCCTAAGGGGACAATAAAAGTGATGATGATGACTTGTGCTCCAGGGGGTGATGGGAGTCAAACTGCAATTAATGGTCTGTGTGTGGGTTTGCGGCTCAAATCAGTTTGCAAATGTCCTTCATCAGAAACTGAGACCTCACAGTCCAAGAAAGCCAACCTGCCATTTTTTACTTCTTGTGTGAACTTGATATTTTTATCCACAGAGTTCATGTGATCAGTGAAATGTTGGACTTCCTGAGATTTAATTTTAACCCAGTTGTCATCAACATACCTGAACCAATGACTTGGTGGTGTCCCTGAAAAGGACGCCTGTATAAATACAGTACATTGTTTTACACGTTCAAACTAGGGCTGCAACAACGAATCGATAAAATCGATGAAAATCGATGACTAAAAGCGTTGGCAACTAATTTCATTATCGATTTGTTGTGTCGTGCGATTACGCGTCTTTCACGGCGCTGCGGAGCCGTTTTGTTCACGGGCGCAGCGCTGAATAAAGTAA
>JARVGV010000694.1:4462025-4487499 GCA_031762435.1 Hypsolebias longignatus
TCCGGTTTAAAGCTAAATCGGTATACGGCTGAGCCGTTAGAACGGATCTCAGCCGTAAAACGGGGACTACCTGTATTTTTGATTAGTGATCATACAAAAAAAAAAGTACTTTTTTGAGTACTGCCTGGTATAAGGCAGCGCCTTTTATTATCCACCTGACAAGGGTTTCAGAACTTTACAACTTAACTCTTCCGTTAACTTTAATGCAACCCGAACCCTGACAAATGTTATCAAAACGACGGCTCGGCCCTCTGATGTGTGCTATTACCTTTACTGGCGTTTTGAGTTACCATGGCGACGTAATTTGCAAACAAGGATGCCATTTTTCCCATACAAAACTCGTAACAGAGCACTCCTCACACTAAGTGCTGCTGTGAGGTCACAGGACTTAGTGTAGATAAGAGCTGAGCTGTAGTGTGGTTGTAGCTGAGAGCGAGTTGTTATACATTCCTAATGCAAATCAAATATCCAAGATGGCCGCCTTAGCTATAAGAGAAAAACAAGCATAACTCAGACTTGTTTAGAGCTATAGAACTGAAATTTGGCGTATTGGTAGCTGAAAACAATCCCTAATAGACTGAAAATCAAAAATCCAAGATGGTCACCTGAGCAAAAAAGGAAAAATACTATAAATCAGCCAGTTTTAGTGGCAATGAGCTGAAATTTGGTGTAGTGATAGCTGAGAATGTTTCCCATCAAATGCTGCATCAAAAATTCAAGATGGCCACCAAAGCTACTTTTAAATGGAATGAACTCTGCCATTTTTGCACATAGAGAGCTGAAATTTGGTGAGGTTATAGCTGAGAACGTTCTCTATCACATACCGAATCCAAATTAGCTAAAATAAAAAAACGACTATAGCTTATTGAATTCTTTTGTCTTATTGAGCAGAAATTTGGTCTAGCTGAGAGCGAACTCCAACACGTAGCACTCAAAATAACAAAAACTTTATCGAAACTTGAAATTGGCAGCAGCGTGGCAGTCCCCGTCAAAGTTTCTCCAGGAACGTTCTGGTTTTACTTGTTCACCAATGTTCTCAAAATTAAATTCATCAACCAAACTTTAATAATGAGAGGATTGAGCCTTATGTAAAATAAAATGTAAAAATTTAAAAAAGGTAAAAACTGCCGTCTTGTTTTTGGATTCTCAAACTTTTTTCAGATTTCAACCCTTAACATTAAAGTCACAGAGACAAGTTTACAAAGAGACTTAACTTCTATTGCCGGTATGTTAATAAATGTTTTTATCTTTAGGTTACACATAAAGCTAGTTATGCAACCCCAACCTGGGGTTTAACAAGTCGCGTCCCCAACCCCGTCTTTGGGAACCGTTGGTCCTCGTCCACTAAACTAAAGCAGCTCCGGTGGTCCTAAACTGAACCGGTTCAAGCCTTTTTAATGTAATGGAGCTCGGAGCTGCTGCTGCCTCCGTCCTGCAGAGCAGTGAATATTTAATGCTCGGGGCGAGACGGCTGTCTGGTGTCTGTAACAGAATCTGACTCGTTCACTGAAACAGGAAGAAAGTCGTTTTTCTTTCGGCGTGTGTGAAAGCTTCCCTGCGTTTTTGATGACGAGCGTGCGTTTCTCCAGGCCATACATGTCACTGGGGACGCTGCGAGACCAGGTGATCTACCCAGACTCCGTGGAGGACATGGCTGCCAGAGGCCTCGGTGACGAAGACCTGGAGGCCATCTTGGACATAGTCAACCTTAATCACATCGTCACCAGAGAGGGAGGTGCGGCAACACCCAAAACACTGAAGTCGGTCCGACCTAATTCATCCTAATTTATCTTCAGATAAACAGGAAGAAGTCTGGGTTTTAGGGAAATATGTTATAAAAAATGAGGACAACATGGTTAAAAAATGTCTTTTTTGTCATCCAGGCTGGGATGCTGAGCTGGACTGGAAAGATGTTCTGTCAGGAGGCGAGAAGCAGAGGATGGGCATGGCTCGCATGTTTTACCACAAGTAAGAAGGAACAGCCTCGTTCTCATTGTCACCCTCCTGCTGCCCTCGGGTCAAAATGACCCAACGATTAAAACGGTTTCCTCTCTGTGTGCAAGGCCTAAATATGCTCTGCTGGACGAGTGCACGAGCGCCGTGAGCATCGATGTGGAGGGGAAGATTTTTCAGGCTGCCAAGGATGCCGGCATCTCCCTGCTGTCCATCACCCACCGACCCTCCCTGTGGTAAGACTCGGCACGCCGTCCTGTTTCTCTTTACTCTTTCCTCTCTTCTGCATCCTTTCAGCTGTTTTACCCATTTAAATGTCACCGTGTTCGTTTCTGTGTAACGGTCACACTTTTCTAAATATTTACCGTCAATAAAAAGATTGTCTCCATAGAAAGGCATTGAGCTAATACTTCAAATCTGCTTCAGCAAACTGGCTCCGTTTTTGTCTTTTTGTGCTACTTTTAGCTTTTAGCTACCTTTCTGCAGCTATTAGCTTTTAGTTAACCTTTTGCAACTTTTAGGTTTTAGCTTGTTTGTTGCTACTTTTGATGTTTAGCTTGTAATTTTATACTTTGTGCTCATTTTTGCTTAGCACTTAACTAGCGCTTTGCTATTTTAAGTCAAATTTAGCTAGTTTTACCTAACATTTAGCTACTTTTTTTTACTGACATTTGACTAATTGCCATTCAGCTGTCTTTGTAACATTTAACAAGTCTTTTTCCTCTTTTATTTATTTAGCTGTGTTTTGCTACTTTTATCTCTTGATTAGCTTTTGCTACTTTTAGCTAGCATTTTGCCACTTTAGTTAGTGTCCTGCTACTTTTTTAGCAGCTACTGCTTTTCTGCTTTTAGTTAGTGTTCTGCTACTTTCATTTATTAGCTAGTCTACTTTTAGCTAACTTTGTGCAGCTTTCATTAAGTGTTTAGATACATGTACATTTTAGCTAGACGTTTACAACTTTTATCTGGCATTTTATCACTTTTAGCTAGTGTTTTACTACTTAAAGCATTTAGGTAGCATTTTGCTACTTAGTCATTGCTTTCCTACTTTTAGCTATTAGATAATGTAGTTTTTTTTGGGGGGTTTTTTTGCTGTTTTTTTTTTTTATTTTATTTTTTTTACTTTAGTTAGCATTTTAGTGCATATTTCTAGCATTTTGCTTATTTTAGCTTGGGTTTTGCTATTTTTAGCTTTTGCAACTTCATTTTTAGCTCGTTTGTTGCTGGTTTCAGTTTTAGCTTGCATTTTTATACTTTTAGCTCATTTTTTGCTGAGTGCTTAACTAGCGCTTAGCTACTTTTAGCTCAAATTTAGCTAGTTTGAGCTTAAAGCTAACAATTAACTACTTTTACCTTTTGACTGGCATTTCAGTAATTGACATTCAGCTGGTCTTTTCCACATTGATCAAGTGTTTTGTTACTTTTATTTATTAGCTAGACTTTTAACTAGCATTTTGCTACTTACATCTAGCTAGCACTTTGCTACATTTAGCTAGCATTTTACCACTTTTAACTTCTTTTAGCTTTAGCAACTCAGTTTCAGGTTCTTCAGTTGCTTTCAGCCAAAACATTCCACAGCTAGTTTCCTCAGTTTTTTTTTTTTCCCATCATGTTTAGCTTGTTTAGAAGGAGGCGAATCAAACCTCACTTTAGCTCCTTTCGTCTGCAGGAAGTACCACACCCACCTGCTGCAGTTCGACGGCGAGGGCGGCTGGCGCTTCGAGCAGCTGGACTCGGCGACGCGCCTCACCCTCACCGAGGAGAAGCAGCGGCTCGAGGCCCAGCTCGCCGGCATTCCCGAGATGCAGAATCGCCTCAACGAGCTCTGCAAGATCCTGGGAGACGACTCTGTCCTTAAAACAGCCGAGGAGTGACAGTGAGGGGCTGGGGGTGGGGGGTGAGTCGAGGAGGCCGTGAAAGTCAAAGACATGTAGAGGCAGCGTGTGCTTTTTTTTGTTTTAGCTGTTAGTTTTGTTTTTTGCTCCGAGCCTCACATGGTAAACCACGTTCTCTCCTCCCTCCTCGGTTATCCTGCTGCTGTCTGAGAAGTGAGGGGGAGGTGCAGCGACTCCCTCTTTGAACGCACGCTGATGGTATTCTCAGTTGTGGATTTTTAACTAGGGCTGCACAATATGTAGAGAAGTTATCATTGACGCGACAGGAACATCATGAAGAACTGAGATGATTTACTAAATCAAACCCCACGACAGGAAGGCGTTCGTCAGTCGGACTACGTGTTTTTAGGGATGCATCAATACCACATTACTACAAATAGAGTATTTGAGCGAGTACTGATAGAAGTACTAATAAATGCAGTTAAGCTTCTTAATGGTAGAACCTTTAAATACAGATCCAACAAATGATTTGTTTTTTTTCCACTTAAATAAATGGGAAAAACAAACTTTCCACAAAAAAATAGCCCAGTTGAATTGAATTGCTAAACCCTGAAGTAAGCAAAACTTTTATTTGGTTAATTGTTAAGTTTCATGCAACAGTACTTCACGGCAATCAATCGTATGTCGTCAGTAAGCCTTTCATTCCCGCTCAAATGGCGCCCGAGGAAGAAAAACAATGTTGTGGCTGTGTATGGTTCTTCCACATGCTCCTCGAAGCCCCAGTTTGTTCAGTTAATCGTTAAATTGCCCGATACGTCGTGTTTCTTCAGAGACTTCAATCATTAAATCCAAGAAACGGCACCCAACGTGTCAATCGCGGTGAAGAACTGGTAAAATGTTTCACCAGCCTAATCCACAAATGCATTTTCCTTACAACGCTGGCGCCATTTAAAGGGAAATTACCGCCTTATAGTGTAAACGTTTATCGTCACGTTTAAGAAAACAACAACGCGTATTTGTGATTAACACGTGGAGAGACTGCAGAAGCGTTAGCTTAGCGTTAGCTTAGCACCTACCTCGAAACGTTGAGAAGCGCAGCCGGTTTGGGTTTCAGCTCCTAATTACGACGATGTTCGTCTGTTCGCGCAGGCGGATGCTATATCCGTGCACACGTACACGTTTTCCTAATATTGTGCAGCTCTATTTTTAGTCGTTTTAGCCTCTAAGTGTAGAAGAGCCTGTGGTTTTATAACACTTTAGGTTGGCGTGGTCGCTAACGATGAGGATATTTCTGCTGCAGAGCCACTTCAGTGTCCAAAGCAGTGTTCCAGATGAGCTGCGGTTGCTCTTACCTCCGACACGAGCAACACTTGAGTTTCCACAGGTTCAAAATGACATTTGCTTTTGACCGCGCGCTGTCCTTTCCTCTGACGAGGGCTGCATCTCGAGCGATTCGCCTCAGAGACGTCCCGCTCCTGGTTTGTTGACAAAACGGGACGAGGAGGCTCAGACAATGTAACGGTCACGCACACGCCTCCGCACCGTGTCGACACAAAACACGCTCGTGTGGAGCTGTTTGGACGTACAGTGCAACCTGAACACGCACGGACGAATCATTGATCCTTCAAAAGTGTTTACACACTTTAATCCCCGATAAGCCTTTATTTTACACGTTATTCTTTTATTGTGAAAGGAACCGTCATAAAAGCTGTGATTCAGGCTCCTTCAGAGTTTAGGAACGTTTATTTTATTTTTTCGCCTCTGGGATGCTGAAACCACTTTAATAACGGCCCGCACGAGCCGCTGATCGGAAACGAATCGGTGAAACTAGCGGGTTTTAAAAGCGTATTGTTCTGCGTTTCGATCCTGTTTACCTGCATGAATCCGTTCAGGAGGAGAAAACTTCTGCCTTAACTAAATCCTCCCCATGACTCCTCTTCGCCTCGCGCTTCTAAAGTTTGATTTGAATCCTTCCTAAGATCTTTAGTTTATGCTATTTAAAGTCATATAAGTATAATGAGACAATCAGATCCTTCAGGCGGCAGAACGTAAACAAACACCAGCTGTTTTTCAGGCAGCGCACTGGCCTGTCTGAGTCCTTGAAGACGGGGTGGGGGCTGCAGCTTTTTGTAGCTTTGACCAACATTAACACAAAAAAACAACATTTATTCTCCCAATAACAACAAAAAGAATAACTTTAGCAGTTCTTCTGTTAATGTAATCTGATAAATAATATTAATTCCACTTCCGATCATAAAATCTCGATCTTTCCCAGAAATCCACCAGAAAATTCAACATTTTTAGTGCATTTACGTTACAGAATCAAATATTCAGTGAAACGTAGACATGATGCGTTCAGTCATTCAGATAATGACTTTTTACTCTAATAATTATGTTTTAATGTTACTTATTTAATTTACTTATTAATAAAAATAATATATAAACATTAAAAAAGATTTTAAATTGCCTTCAGAGTTTACATTTGATCAAAGTGGTTTTAAATAAGTACTAAAAAGCGTTTTTGTCCTCACGTGGAAAAATTTGCAAGTTTTAACTCATTTATTTTATACAGTAACCCTGATTCGGACTAAGTTTGGTCGTTGCTTAAAATGTAAATAAAAACAGAATGCAATGATTTAAACTTTCATAAATTGTTTTTATACGTAATAAAACACAGTAAACAGATCAAACTAAATGATGGTACTTTTTAAAAGTTATTACACCATTTTAAATTTGATGGCAGCAATGGGTCCATGTTGTAACAACAGTCTGTAAAGGTTCGGGACCTGAGGGGACCAGGTTCTGGAGGAGAACGTCTTGTTCTGGTCTGATGTAGGATCCCAACTTCATCAGTTCTGGCTCTGCTTTGCTGGATGGGAGCAGATGTTCTAAAATCCAAACACGTTTCTGCATTGGTAGAGCCGCTCCAGATGTGTAAGCTGCCCATGCCAGAGGCACTAATACACCCCCATACCATCAGAGAGGCAGGCTGAATGGTCCATCTCATCGTTAGCGTTGAGGACGTGGTGTCCATGTCTTCTACTTTGCCTCAGTCCATTTTTAATGATTTAAACCTGCTGATTTTTCTCAAGAGCAGTGGTGCCCAACCACGGTCCCTGAGGAACACCATCTTGCTTGTTTTAGTTGTTCCTCTGCTCCAACACACCTGATTTGAATGACAGGGTGATTAACAGGCTTCTGCCCAACTTAAGGAAGTGATTAAACCAATGAATCAGGCATGTTGGAGCAGAGAAACAACTAAAATGTGCAGGATGGTGTTCCTCAGGGACCACGGGTGGGAACCACTGCCCTAGAGGAACATTATTCTGAAATTCTTCCACTACTTTCATGTGCAGTTTTCCACAGACTGGTGAACCTCTGCCCATCTTTACTTCTAAAATGCTCCTTTTACACCCAGTCCTCTCAAAGACCTGATTACAGATTTCTCCTCCACTTGTTTCCTGTTTGTACTTTTGCAGCCTTTTGGAGCTCCGCTCAACTTTTCTGAGACGTGTTGCCGCCAAAAAAAAAAAAGCAAAATTACTTCCCAAAAGCCTCTGATGTGTTTACAGTGTTCCACTGTAAGTAAAATACGGGTTCGTAAGGTTTTCAAATAATTGATTTCTGTTTTTAATTTACATTTCGCACAACGTTCTACGTGTTTCTGGGTAGGATTTGCACAATAGCAGCTTTGGACTCATTTTATTTCACGTTGAAGTTGCAGAAATGTCCAGTTTTGGTTGCAAAAGTTGCCCCCCCCCCCCCCCTCTTGGATTTAAGAGACGTCCATACAAATGCTGGTTTTAAATTATTTAAGAATGTAGATTTTTCTCCTGTGTCTTAGCGACGCTGTCATGAATGTAGACGCATCAGTTTGTGAAGGCTCGGTGACGTTTGCTGGAAGAAGACTTTTTTACGCCCCAAAAAACCTCAAATGGCCACTTTAAACTTACTTCTGCACCTTGTCTGCCCCTTGCTGCATGTTATTTGATCTAGACTGCAAAATAATATAATAAAGCTTTGATTCTGGGTGGAAAAGTTGCCGCTAGCTTTACCTACCACAATGAAGTAACGCTGCGCTGGAATACGCGCTGCTCTCTGCCCAGACTGTGTTGACGGGAGGAAACAGCACAGAATGACACAGAGTCTGGAAACAGAAAGGAACATCCAATAACTTCTCATATTTTGTGTTTACAGGGTGAGATGATGTTTTTAGGACTTCTCCACAGCTCTTTTCTAACAGATGAGCTTTAGCTTGTTTCTGCTTCCCCCTACTGGCCATAACCACTCATTGCAGGGTCAGTTCTCAGATATAAAATCAGGTTTTCTGCTCTGAATGCCTGTAACTTTTCTCTTCACCTCCTGTATCAGTTGTTTTAACTGTAAGAGAGCTGCAGGAAGCAGCTTTCAGATCATCGGGTCAAAACTCATGTACTAACGTCACCTTGCGTTGAAAAACGTTTTCCTGTAAATAAAAGAAAATGACGCAAACTTGGAAAATGATTTGTCTCGTCTTTCTGCCTCAACGTCCAGTTGCAGTGTTTATTTGTCAGTTCAGCAAATATTTGAATCTGTAGATCATGTATTCCCTGCTACAGGTGTAAACACTGATTGTTTTATTTGTTGATTTAACTACTTGAGTGTATTTTAACCATTCGTGTATCAAAACCTTCAGCTCGGGTGCTACGATGCTTGGTTTTTTGTAACTTGTACTTCATTGAAATGATACTTGCTTTTAGCTGCTTTTAGTTTTTAACTACTTTTCAGCTACTTTTAGCTGTCAATGAGCCTTTTGCTACTTTTAGCTTGGATCTACCATTTTTAGCTACTTTTTTGCTACTTTAGCCTTAAGCCAGCTTCTTTTATCTAGCTTCTTAATAATTTTAGCTAAGCTTTTGTTACTTGTATCTTTTGCTCTGATTAAGTAGTGTTATAGCTTTTAGTCTTTAGTGTTTTGCTATTTTTTTTTATCTCTTAGCTAGTGCATTGTTACTGTTCACTTTCATTGAGTATTTTTCTGCTTATAGCCTCAAAAGCTAGTCTTTTTATACTTATAGCTTCTGGGTAATATTTAGCTTTTTTGGCTACTTTTCTGCTATGTTTAGCTTTTCATGACTTCTGCTACTTTAAGCCAGCCTTTTGCTACTTTTACAGTCTAGCTAGCATTTTGCCACTTTTAGCTAGTCTTTTGCTACTAATTGCTTACCTTTTGCCACATTTAGTTTTTACCTGCTCTTCTGTTTTAGCTTTTAGCTAAAGGTTTATTCTGAACATTTATGAGAAGCTAACGTCTCATTAATGTTATGTACAAACAGCATATTGATCTCCTTTGTGTTTGAATTTTTTTTTTTTTAAACTGGGAAAAAGCCATCTGGATACATAATTTACTTTTTCACGAGAAAAAGTCCCTTATTTTTAAAATATATTGTTTTATAAAGCAAAGATTTGAGCATTAGCCCTACAAACATATAATACTGTATACTGTAGTCTACATTCAATTAAAAATATATTTTAGTTGAATTAAAGCAATTAAGTCCTACATTGAACGTGCAGTGAATCCAACAGCCAGGTTCTACAATTAAATTGATAATTCAGATTATTGTTTTAGTCTAATGTACTTTTTTCTTTTTGATGAGTTTAAAATATTTGTTTTTAAAGAGTTTTTGTTTTTTCAATGTGTTTACTTATTTTAGTATAACCTAAATGTGTTTTATATTGTTACTTTACAGTGAGTTAAAAGTGCTTATTGAATTGTTATTGAAGTATGTCTTGATAAACTTTAAAAATATATATTAAATTTTATGCACCGAGTTTATTGTATTACCAATTTATTTTATTTAGTACAGTATAATGATGGACGTTCAATTATTTTAATATATTAAATTTGTTTTCTTGTTTGTATTATTATTATGTTGTGCATAATTAGTGTCATAAAGGACATTTAGTTTAACATTTTAGTTTAACAAGTATATTGTGTTTATCTGTCATGATGCTACTGGAATTTAACTTGAATTAAAGGATTTGCTAGGTGCAGCTATCTAAATAGCTAGGTATACAGCAAGCTAAAGCTCTGTGACTTTTTAGCTTTTTATAGCTTATAGTTTGCTATTTAGCTACCTAATTGGCTGTTAGGCTAACTACTTATTTAGCTGTTTTGTTGTTTATCTAGCGATCTACCTGGTTAGCCAGCTAATAGCCAAGCATAGTCATAGTATCTAACTAGATAATAAATCTAATAAAACCAGGTAGCTAACTAGATAGCAAGCTGCAAGCTATAATATATCACTGCACTTGCTGCTTATGTAGCTCGTTACTTGGCTATTAAAATACCTGTAGTCATCCAGGTGAATTGCAAAGAGACAGGTGGCTAGCTACTAGAATAGATGGTGCGCTTTATGCAGTGGCTTTTTTCCAACACCAGGGGGCAGCATAGTTTAGCTGCCCTTTTCATATACGTAATTTTATTTACTGTATTTGATTTAATCTTTGAAAATTACAACAAAAATATTCAAATCGCTTTCAGTACTCCCAATTTTTTTCAAGTGGTTAATTTTATTTATTTATTTTTATTTTTTACGGTATTTTATCTACGTGCTTGGTAAAATCCGTAACCCTCCGCGCTCATTGTTGTTGTTTACCCCCCTCCTCCCTGTCAGGTTGGTACAGCTCGGTGGGAGGAGCGTCCTCCTGGGCTCTTCCCCCCCCACGCGCCGCTCACTCTCCGCCCGCGGGACAGGAGGTCGAGGAGACGATGTCGCTGGTGAGGTGACCGCAGCCGGGTCGGCCATCATGGAGGACGTTAATGTTTAGCAGCTCGGTGGAAATAAATCACATCGAAATGTTTTCCCCGCCGGAAGATGAACATTGAAGCCGTTCAGTGAGAGGAGCGGGGGGAGGGGGAGCGGGCTCCGTCGTCTTAAGAGGATAAATAAAAGGGAAAGCGGGCAGATTTTTTTTTTTTTTTTTTTTTTTTTTACTAGTGGACCGGTTCGGCTACACCATGAGCGGCGGATCTGATGAGAGCTCGGTGCGCGTGGCTCTGAGGTAAGGATGCTGAGGACCCTCCTCTTCCTTAGAGATGCTCTGACACCTGCTTCAGCATCAAACTGGAGGGGAACAAAAACTCGTTTTTTTGCCAAATCATCTTCCAAACAAGCTAATCTGTCTTAAATGCGCCTAGCTTAGCTTGTTAAAACCTGCCTCAAAGTGGGTTATGAACAAGGACCGTGAGATAAGGCCAGATAAGTTTACAGCTGATTAACTTTTGGGGTCAGCACAGTTCAAGATGGCCGACACAGCTGGCTGACCTTAAGAGACACAAAACTAGCTCAAATTCAGCCACTGTTAGAAATATTAAGATGAAGTTTGGTGTGGTAGTAGCTGAGAGTTAGCAACACATATTGTGAGAGAGCTGGCGTTTTAGGCGTTCTATAGTTTCCACTCCTTAAATGTAATCAAATACTGTACTGTATTTTAATTTTGTTTGTGTATTTTAGGTTTTAGCTAGTGTTTTGACTGTTTTAGCTGTTAAAAAAAATCAAATAATCAGTTTTAGCTTCTGAAAATCTGTGCAGTCTAACTCAGACGTTCTGCTTCATTCATTCCAGCCTGAATATGTAATTTTTTTTTAAAAATTGTTACTTTTGTATTTTTGCAGTTTTTTTTTTTTTTGTTTTTGCATGTGAGCTATATGCTCTTAAATTATTATTATTATTAAATGAACTCCGCACAACTTGTTACTTGTTTGTAAGCAAAATTTCTGAACCTCATCTATGTTTGTTTAATCTTCCGGCACAACGATTAGCTACCTGGCTGACTAATAGGCATTTTAATAGCTAGCAAGCTATAAGCTAAAAGTCAACAATAGCAACATCCATGCAAGAGCCTTTTGAGAACTTCAGGTTCAACGTTTTTGATGTATTCATACATATTTACGCTCAGCTTGCAGAAAAAAAGTCTTTGTTTACACTGAGTGCGTACCTGCATTTCAGTTGACTTAAATCAGGACAAACCTTTTTTGTGTGTTCGACTTCTTAATTTGACGTAAGTACCTTTAATTTAAGACATATTGGCTGCTTCTTAGTCTTTTTTTAATTAGTTTATAAACAAATGTGTGTCTAAAAAATGTACAAAAGAAATTCAAATTAAAATAGGATCGCAGACTTTTACCGCTAAACAACACGAGTGAAGCCCAAAAAGAAAAAAGGCTTGAACAGAACAAGACGACAATGTTTTTTCTGTAAATATGTGTGTGTTTGTGTTGAGAACCTGAGCTGTCATGTGAGCTCAGCAGCCGAAAGAGGACAAAAGCTGCTCCGGCTCATGTTTCTCAGCCTCCCTCTGCTTGTTGTTGCGCATTCAGACTTTGACCCAGAACTCTGTTTACCAAGCCGACTCAGTTTACAGGCCCGTCTCCGTTCCTTCAGCGATAATAAATAATCCATAACTTGATTTCATCAGAGCAGGAGAGTCTCGAACTTGTTACAGCTGTAAGATTCACAAACCTCTGTCTTAGGTATCGCTGGTCACTGACAAGTGAGGGCGGGTGATCATGTCTTTGTATCTGTCTGTTAGCAAAGTATTTAATAAATCATTGATCTAAGAGAGTAATTACAGGCTGTACATCTACAACCAATTAACTTTTCCATCCCATTCAAGATGGCCACCAAAGCCAGCTGGACTTTGAAACACACGATAATCCTTTTTAATTGATTCTCATTGAAATCAGCTTCAGGAGACTTGTTCCTTTATGTACCGCTTTTACTTTTTAGCCATCTTTCTGCTGCTTTTAGCTGTCAGCTATTGCTTTGCTACTTTCAGTTTTTAGCTTCTGTTCTGCTACTTTTAGCTGTTAGCTGGCCTTGGCCACTTTGAGTTTTTATCTACAGTTCAGCAAACTTTAGCTTGAAACTTTCTCTTTCATACTTTTAGGTTTTAGCTTTTAGCTAGCCCTATTTTTCTCTTAGTTTGTAGCTACCAATTTGCCACTTTTAGCTGTTAGCTGGCCCTTTGCTACTAGGCGGTTTTATCTACAGTTCAGCAAACTTTGGCTAATAACTTTTCCTTTGGCACTTTTAGGTTTTAGCTACCATTCTGCTAGTTTTAGTTTTTAGCTAGGCCTTTTTATTCTTGGTTTTTAGCTACCAATCTGCCACTTTTAGCTGTTAGCTAGCCCTTTGTTACTTATATTTTTAGCTACCAATTTGCTACTTTTAGCTATTAGCTAGCCCTTTGTTAATTTTATTTTTAGCTACCAATTTGCTACTTTTAGCTGTTGGCTGGCTCTTGGCTGCTTGGGAGGTTTTTATCTACAGTTCAGAAAACTTTATTTAATAACTTTCCCTTCAGCACTTTTTAGATGTCAGCTACCATCCTGCTTGTTTTAGTTTTTAGGTAGCCCTTTTTACTCAAGTTTTTAGCTACCAATCTGCTGCTTTTATCTGTTAACTAGCCTTATATTACTTTTAATATTTACTTGTAAGCTAACCCTTTGCTCATTTGGCTTTTAGCTTCCATTAAGCTACTTTTAGCTGTTAGCTACCCTTTGCTATGTTGCAACTTTTAACTGACCTACTATTGTCCTACTTTTAGTTTTTAGCTATCATTCTGCTATTTTTAGCCATCACCTACCTTTTGTTATCCAACAATTTTCAGTCAGGTCCTCTGGACAGTTTCTTTTTTGCACTGGGATGTTTCACCTTCCATCCAGAAGGCTTCATCAGTCAAGGAAACACACAACACAAAACTGATTCTTCCTCCAACAGCTTACTCCCAAGTGAAACAAACCAGTTATGTTGATGCTAAGATGGTCTATTTGGCACGCCCCCTCCTCCAGTGCCAGCCCTCTCTCTTGTCAATAGCCATGACAGTATACTACCATTTGTTACTTTTAGATTTTAGCTATATTTCAGCTACATTTAGCAGTTTGCTAACCTTTGGTATGTTTAGCTGTTAGCTCCAATTTGCTACTTGTAGCTGTGAGTTAGCCCTTCATTAATTTTAGTTTTTAGCTACAACTGTGCTAGTTTTAGCTGTTTGCTAGCCCCTTGCTAATTTTATTTTCAGTAGGACTTTGGTACTCTTAGTTTTAGCCACTGTTTTGCTTCTTTTAGCATTGACAACTGCTTTTCAGCTGTCATTTGGCGCTCAGTATTTCCGCGGCAGGTTAACAGAAAATAGTTTCTGTAATTTTCAATCAGAGGTGTCATATTTTGTTAAAATATAAACATTAGCTGTAGAGCAGGTTTGTCTGTCTCTGTTGGAAGTCTTTGTTCACATAATGTCCTTTAGCAAATGGTGGATTATTTATTTTACTCAGAGTTGTTCTTTTTGACTTTAGCGACAGAACTAACAGAAACTCGTCTTTGTGTTGCTGCGTGTAACGCTGAGTCATGAGTCAGTTTGTTCTCTGAGCTCAGCTGTGGTGCCTGAAAACCCTTAGTCGCTAATCTGCACGCAGAAAGAAATCCACTTTATGTAACGTTGACCTCTTCAAGATGGCCGCCACAGCTAATCAGCCTTAGCTAACACAAAAATGTCTACAGCTCAGTTGGTTTTACAGATATTGAACTGGAATTTGGTGTGGTAGTAGCTGAGACCCATCCCCAACAGAGAGGTTAAAACTTTATTTTTTATTTTTTTTATTTTTCCAGGGGATTCTAGTTTATTTACAGAGGTAAACATTAGGAAATATTCCAGGTTGACCAGCGGACATTTACCTAACAGAATCTGGTTGTCCGACAAAATTAGTGGTTTTCTGCACCTTTTACATTAAAGAACGCACAAAATCTCAAGGAAAATTAAATTTAATACGTTTATTGCACTTAGTTTACTATTTACAAATGTTCTTAGTCAGATATCATGTGGACTGCTTGTAGTTTCCAAGCAGCTGTACATGACCTTAGTAAAAGCACACAGTATACTGTACTGTGTGCATGGCTTTAGTAAAAGTCCATACTATACTGTGTAAATGACCTTGGGTTACCTCCTGTTGAAGTTTCTGTCTTGGAGCACATTAGCTTAGCACCAGATCATATGTGACTAAAAACAACAAGTGATAGCAGAAGAACTGAACACTGTGGAACATGTGGAGATGTTTGGCATGTTGGATCTGGGCAATTGATGTGCATGACTTCAATCTGTTGATAAGAGTGGTTCAGTGGTGTACTTTTCAGAGCGCTACGGGACTTGATGTCGTGTGCGACGGCGTCAGCTTACAAGAAGTCACACAGTTGAGTTGTTTTATCCAACGTCATCTTTTTAATAATCATGATCTTACCAGCTAACTCCAGGTGTTTATTTACAAATCTGCTAATCATAGATCTTCAGCGTTTATCAATGTTTTCTAATCACATCTCAGCCCTCTGAATTGTAACCCAAGTGTGAGACGGGTGCTGAGACAAGTTCTAGACTTGAGCGACAACCTTAAATATCTCAAGAGAAAATTTGTTGCACTGTTTTGTTTTTTTAATCATTTTTTTTAAAACAAAATTCCTGCAACGTCTGCAAGGCAGCTGAGAACTCCAAACGTTTCGAGACATTTTGAAGACTCACCTGTGCTGTTGGAATTTTATCACCAACCGTTGAGAGCAAGCCTAACGTCACTCGTCACATCAATTAATTTGTCTTGACTGATGCTTTCATGGATAATTACAACATTCACACATTTCTTTAACACCTGGCTCTTAAAATAACATGGAAATGAGGCTGAAAATCCCAAAACGAGGCATCCTACGCTCTTTAAGTTTTGTATCTTAGCAAAATAAAAATGTCAACAGTTGCAAAGTAAATATGGGAACTTTTTTTTTTTTAATAGCTGTGAGATTTTGCTAACAAAAGTAGAACCATAAGGAAAGGTATTATCTTTGAATTGATGATTGTTCCGCCAATATGCAGCACCCTGCTGAATCACTCCCTTCATGCCTTCGAGCAATCAACCACATCCTCGTTTCAGGTGTTTTCACATCGGTTAATCACTGTGGCAACATTCTAATTACTGTGAATCTTTAGTAGCTTCAGTCAGCAGACTATAGCAGCTAGTATCTGCCTCAACGTGCAAGACTAATATCTGTTAACAAGCTCCTGATCCACTATCCCAGCAGGTCCACAGTGATCTTGTGCTCCTCTTTTATGTTTTTTTGTGTGTGGCAACAAAATAAAAAAAAGAGTCTGGAGCCCAAACAGAAGTGTTGATTAATTTGTGCAAAGATGATTTAATATGTTGATGCAATGATTTTCCACCACGTTTTAACTTCTCGTGTAACATATCTGTGTGTGTCAAAGTACAGCTGTTTGTTTTGGACAAGACATATAAGAAGTTAATCTGTAATTTATCTGAACAGCAAGAAGTAGCTAATGTTCTGACTTTTCCTGAAGGAGCCAGTGAAGCGGCCCATTCGCTCACGAATTTCTTTGAAATGCACCTTTAATGATTCAAAGCCTGAGGATTTATCTTTCCTATTCACTTTCTGTTTTTAATCAGATGAATGGGGATCTCATGGCATCACCCATATCATTTGCATAGATAATCCACTGACCCCCACCCGCACATTAATATAAAAGAAAATAAATGTTGCTGGGCAATTAATTGTCTCAGAAAATATTGCGATAAACGATAATATTGTTTGAAATTTTACAATAATTAGCAATTATTATCAAATTTAAGAAGAAATGTTGGTTAATTGATAAATGAAAATTATCAACCTCATTTTCATTTATCGGCTTTATCGTTTCTTGTCTCTCTTTCTACTGAAGACACTGGATGACAAAAGACTCAACTCCGGTGCTCTTCACTGACTCCTCCCTTTCTCTTTTCTCTTTAAAATCTGTTTTAACTGTCCAAAATCACGTTTTTGGCTCATTAAAAGCAGCTAAGCTGAGAAGCTAAGCTAACAGGCCAACCTCGAGGGAAAAAAAACCCTCTGTTTTGTCAAAGCTCCAAAACTCACAGTTGAAATAATTAGAATAATTAGAAATTATTGTAAAATTTCAAGCAATATTATCGTTTATCACAATAATTTCTGAGACAATTAATGGCCCAGCAAAATTTGTTATTGTGACAGGCCTACTTGTACTATGCATCAGTGGTACGTGTCAGGTATGTACAGGATACTGAACCTTGTATGTACCAGTTACAACTATTTCAGTTCAGTTCATTTACTCATGTTTTGGCAGAAAATGCTAATTGTTTCAGTAGTTTTTAGGTTTTTAATATTTGGAACTTTATTTGCAGGAGCAGTTCTTTTAATGCTTTTTTTCCCCCTAGAGTTAAAGTGACCTTTAAACTTAAAAAAAATTTTAATCATATTTTCATGTACTGTATTTAAAATATGTTACGCTCACATGAAATGTTTCAGAATAAAGGACCGTCCTTGAATGAGCCCTCGCCCTTTGACCTCTGTAGAGTCTGTTTGTTTCGCTGCTGCTCTGACCCAAGAGCTCCATCTGCGCTCATACGGTTTGTGCACGCATGCATGACCCGATGTTAAATTTTATTAAAAAAATATCCATGAAGCAACTGAAGCGTAGTGATGCACAGAAAGCTATTTTTTTAGAACAGGCTTTGAGGTTTAACAAAACATTAGTGCTAATAATTTCTAATTACCTACAGTTTCTTTTCTTTTTCTTCCTTTATGATCGACTTTCTGTTGTTGCTGTTTGTATCTCTTTGTCGTTTTTGTTTCTTCTTCTTCTCGATGCCATTAGGTGTCAGTTAACTCAAAGGTACTGCGCCGGCAGACCCAGCAAAGTAAAAATACTCACATTTACCTTGTGGCTAAAAGAAGCTCATCCTTTCTCTGTCCGTGTGTTTACTGTATTATGTAATCAAGTTACGCTGCTCCACCTCCTTTAACACACTCGTCGCACTAGTGACTGATCATGCTGGAGTTATTTTTTATTTATTTATGTTTAAACAGAAGAAAAATTCAAAGCATGTAGGCAAACTACCATTTCTGAACACATTAAACAGTTTGTGCATTTTTTGTGCTTCATACAAAACTAAAAAATTACACTTTTTATAGTTAGAACATACCGTAAATATAATGTACAACATTTATTATCTTTGTCATATTTGACCCACATAATGGCATGCACGCTGTGTTTTATACGCAGTGACTTTATTTTTACCTCCATATTTTGCTGGACATCTTTTAGCTTTACCCTCACAGGATAACTGTGAAGTTTAGCTGATAACAGGCCAAGTATTATTATTAGTTTTATTCCGCACATACAAAGTCTGTAACAAGCCAATGTTTTGTTTCTGCTCTTTTCATGTATATGGGTTCGCTGAAGTGCTAATTTAACGTTAGCTGAAGTTAGCTAAAGATCTAAGTTAATGTTAGCTAAAGTAACGTGGTAATGTTAGCTCTAGTTATCTAACATAATAAGCTAACATTAGCAAACAAGACATGCTATTAATAACTTGAGTTAGCTGAAGTGTTAGGGTAACAGTCACATGAGTTAGCATAATGATAAGGCAACATTATATTAAGTTAGCTGAAGTTTTAAATGAGTCCCCAAGGCTCAGTGAGACTAATGTATAAATAAAGGTTGAAAAAATTCATAGAATAGCATTAGCTTGGGTTAGCTCAAGTTAGCTGAAGTAACATTAGCTTGGAAAACCTAAATTGGAAAGCAGTTGTTAGCTTGGGTTAGCTAAAGTGTTAAGCTACTGTTAGCTTGAGATCGTCAAAGTGATGAACTAATGTTACTGTGAGTTAGTTGAAGTGATATATGTTAGCAACTCAAGTTAGCCAGAATTAGCCAGCTAACATTAGCTTAGGTTTGCTGAAGAGATAAACTAATGTTAGTTCCAGGTTACCCGCAGTGATAAGCTAACGTTAACTCAAGTTCGCTAAAGTGAGAACATATAAAATATATTAGCTTGAGTTAGCTAATTGTGCTAAGCTATTTTTAGCAGTTTTAATTTAACTGATATTCACATTTTTCAGGATAACATCTAACTGCGTTTACGTAAACACTTTCCTCATAGAAATCATGGGGTGCTGTAACAGATAACATGCTAAAGTCAGTCCTGCTTTGGCAGATCACCGACACAATCTCTAACCTCCCATAATCTATTGTCCCATCCCTAGCTTTGTGTTATTTAATGTTTTGCATTTGATTTCTGTATGGAGTTTGGTTTTTGTGTTGCCTCAGGATGTTCTCAGCATCTTTAGATCCCTCTGTCTGTTACTCATCACTCACTCACTTTAGTCTTCCCATTGTTCACGCTCTCATGTGTTCTCGGCTCTTTGTCTGATCTCGCTCATGTTTGCTTGGTGTCATCGTTTCCGCTGCCAGTTCAGCTTTGGTTAGTTCTAATTTATTTGCCTTGAAAGTGCCTTGAGCTTTGTTTTCGCATCAGTAAACTTCTCTACGCTGACCTTTTACCTCTTTGCCTCTTGTCATCTATTCACCTCAACACAAATCGAGTGCTGCAGAACAATTGTGTCACCTGCAGAGTCATAAATGGAAGCATGTGTGTCGTTGAAACCGTCTTTGGTCCAACATGACAGCCCCACAGAGAACACAAACTGATCCAGGCCTGACAGAACAACACAAGTTGTGCAGAATGTGAACAACAATATAAAACACATGTTTTGAAGCAAACTAGTTAGATACATTGTTCTTGCATTACATGTTCAGGTTGTCATTCTTCACTTGTAGAAATACACATTTACCAATCCAGATGAGTGGGAATATAATGATTTACGATTAACAGTTCACATTTTCCAGGCTGAATCCAAATTCCCATTTATTCTTACACCTCTGACCTGCTGATTGCAATTTATAGAACTTTCCTGAACAACCTACATAATATTTTGTTGTAAAATCTAGTTAAAACTAAATTAAGATTATTTTTACATAATTTAAAAAAAAAATCATTATAACTGCTGAAAAACATCACCAGGTTACAGAGCTTTTTCTGCTTGCATGGAAATCGACAAATAGCATAAATAAGAAGTATCTATACAAAAAAAAAAAAAAGGCCCAGAGAAAAAAAATGCAATATTCCTTAAAAAATAAATAAATAAATAATACAGAATATAGCTTCTTCACACTCCAAGCCTCAAAACAGAAAAGTGCACCAACTGAATCTGTCAGCAACTTAAATTGATTTGTTTTTAAATAACTTCCAGAAATTACAAATTACTTTTAAGATTATTTGCTCTTGCAAAAACTGAAACACAATGAAAATGTCCTTTAGCTGCTTAAAGATAGTGGATTCCAAAACGGGAAGGAAAACTGGATTTTCCTTATGACCATTTAGAAATGGTGCATTCACTGTCTGGGAAAAAAAGGATTTAAAATGTGAGATTGACCCCTCTGTAAAACAAAACATTTGGACAAACCTTTAAATGGTAATCTGGTTCAGAGTTGAGTTTTAGCAGTGTTCTTGGAGCCACCTTGGGTTCTGATGGTCAGGGACAGTAACATTCTCTGAATATTTCAACGATGACGCCAAACATCAGATGACCTCGTTAACTGCGAGATGCTCCACTGACGTAAAATCGTGCCATTTTACAGAACCGTCATTCACAGGTGCTGGTCACAAAATTAGAATATCATGAAAAAGTTGATTTATTTCATTAATACCGTTCAAAAAGTGAAACTTGTATAAATAAATCAACTTTTTCATGATATTCTAATTTTATGACCAGCACCTGTGTTTTCCTGCTGCGTTACTCGTTACTTTAAAGTGTCTCGGCGTCTAAAAGTATGTGTCGTGTTGACGTCAGACGATCTAATCTTAAACCGATTTGTTTGTTTTCTGCTTTTGCCTTTTTGGCTCAGGTGTGTGCCTTTCTGTGTCCGGAGACTCCGCTCGCGTCGGTGCCTTAAAAGATAGATTACGGAGAGTTGACGAGTCAGTTGCAGTTTAGAGTTGATGGCGACGCTCGCTGTGGTCTGGCTGCATCTCTGGGGAGTGATGTGATTGGCTGATCGCTACGTGAGCACTTTAATAGGAAGGATGACCTCAGCAGCAGCGTGGCAGCAGAATGACTCGTCTCAATTTTATTTTTTTAATCAAATAGACAAAACGTAATCAGGAATGCTATACTGTATTTAGATTAATTATTTCCAATTTATTGAGTTTGTGTGTGCTGAGCTCTTAATTGCTTACTTACTTGGTCAGTTTGTTTTATTTCATTAAACTTCTAAAGGCAGGATGGAGGTGGATCTGTAGTTTGTGTTTCTTCACAGCCCTTCACTGTAATTGCAGTAATGAGACAACAAGCAGGGCCCTAACAGGACTCGTCTCATGGGTGGAAGCTCACAGAACCCCTTTGTGTGTAGCTAAATGTGCATTATTACACATGCGTTGTGAGTGTGAGCATCCATTGAATTCCTTTTTACTAAAAACGTCTCAAGCTTCTCTTTAATAAAGCGTTATCAATACAATCTGAGAAGTCAAGGTTGTAAGAGACAGGAAGCCAAAGAAGCAGCGTTTTTGTAGCACCTAAGAGCGATGGAGAGATGACTGATCGGTGCCAACGGCTGTAAAACTGAAGCCATTTTTGTAGTTTTTCAAGTCAGTTGGCTGCTGGGGCCGTTTCAAATCGTCTCGACTCCAAAAGGTGGTTTTAAACGAACCATTCAGGTCTAAAGTTTGATTAAATTAAATAATTTGAACTTGTGTATCTGCGCTAAAAGTTTATTAAATCTGTAAAATTATTTCTAATAATTCACTTCTGATTTTTTTTTTTTTTTTTTTTTTTTTTTTTTTTATTTATTTTATTATAGTTTCCTCCACCAGATTAAAAATGCTAAAACAGATAAATGTGCTGAAAGGATACGATTTGACTTTAGGTCTTCTGGTTTCTGCTCGCATGAGTCTGACGTGAAAAAAAAAAAACTGTGTTCAGGATAGCCTTGAAGTGCCAGAAAGTGCACGTTAAGCATAAATACTCTAAAGCTTCCTGCAGGAGCAGCCTGTGAGTCACATAGATGGTTTAACACTGTGCTGGGCTGAAGAAAATCATGTTTTGGATTGAATCACAGCCGAGGAGATAATCTCAGCTGAAGTCAATCAGTTCTACAGATAAATCCATCGGCGCATCATGATTCAGACGTGTCTTATCTCTCAGCTGTTTACGTTTTACTGAGGTATTGTCGGTGAAAATGTGCACGTCTGATAAGAATTCAGAAGCACACGTCATAAAAATAATCTCAGGCTCAGCAGACGTACAGTCAAGTTCATGTAGCTTAAACAGAAACCATTTAAAGAAGTTCATGTAAAATTATCTTCTCATTAGTTTTCATACAGTCTTCTCTTGGCCTCCTGAAAAAGTTCTGATCTGTTTCGATAATGGAGCCTGAAAATCCTAAAAGTTTGTCTTAGTTGAGAACACCAGAATGGTCTAAACCAGTAAAATGATTACCTTAAAGCTAAATGTGTTAAAAGGCTAGCTAAACGCTGTAAGTGCCAAAATGTTAGCCAGAAGCTAAATATAACAAAGAAAACGGTAGAAGTGTCAAAAGCCTAGCTAAATGTAAGAAAGGCTTGCTCTAAAGTAAATGTAGCAAAATAGTAGTTGTGCAATAAAAGTTGCTAAATGATAGCTAGCCAAGATTAGCTCATAGCTAGATGTAGAAATTCTAGCTAAAAGAAGCAATACAGTAGCAATAACCTAAAAGTAGCCAAAGCTTAGCTCAACGCCAGCTAAATGCTGTGAATAACAAAATCTAGCTAAAACCAGTGAACATTTTTACCTAGAAGCTAAATGTAGTTAAAAAAAAAACAAGCTAATAGTAGCAAAAGGCTTGCTTTAAGCTAAACATAGCAAAATGTTCTTTACAAGCAGCAAAGCTGGTTAAAAGTTAAATTTAGAAAAAATCTATCTAAAAGTAACAACAAGTTAAAAGTAGTAAACGGTTAGCTATAAGCAGTTAAAGGTTAGCGTATAGTTAAAAGTACTAGAATGCCAGCTAAAACTAGCAAAATATTTACCATGAAGCTAAATGTAATAAAAAGCTAGGTAAGCATAGCAAAATAGTAAGCAGAAGCTGAAAATGGGCAAAAGAATGGCTAAAGATATCACAAGCCTAGCTAAATGCTAAATGTAGTAAACAACTTGCTAAAATTTAAACATAACAAAATAGTAACTGTTTGATAAATGTATTAGAACATCAGCCAAAACCAGCAAATGGTATGCTAAAAGTTAAAATATCAAAAGGCTAGCTAAAGCTAGAATAGCTAAAGGCAAAATGTAGAAAAGTCTTACTAAAAACTAAAAGCTTCAAATAGTTAGAAGATGGCAAAAATCACCCCAAATGTATATTTGCTAACAGCTAAAAGTAGCAGAAAACTGACAAGAAGCCTAACAAAGATCAAAATAGAGCTAATATGTTGAAGCAGATTTTAAAAAGACAGTCGGACGCCTCATGAGAACATCTAATCTGGATTATTCCCAGCCATGGAGCAGTAAAATGTCTACAGCAGGTTTCCTCACACTTCACTCCTGCTGTGTCATTTTTTTGTATTTGTTTTAATTTTTAAATTCATTGATCTTGATGGCCAGTTATGGCCCGTGGGCCACCAGTTGATGCCGTTAAACCAGTCTTTTGTTATTTTGGTTCCTTTAAAGTAAGAGTTTGCAAATTAAAAATTATATGAAAGCGACTGTGTCTGCTTTGAAGTGCAAGGTTGGTTCCAAGAACAATAAGCCGTTGACTTGTTGCTCTCATGTGAGCAGCCATGAACGCCTCCGTTGTCACTCTGGATTAAATTTTTCTGTCAGGTTTTGGGACGGTGGCCAACGGGGATTAATGTAGAGCCAATCCTGTGGCTCTCCAAACCATCAGTCCAGGACAGACTGCTGCGCCAAACCAAACCCCTCCGGCAATAATCAGGTTAACGAGGTAAAATAAGGGTTTAGAGGCGACTTCATATTGACTACATCACTATGAAACATGTTTGCCAAATAAATAAAGCAACAACCAGTAATTTACTCTGAGTCTCTGTTTTTACAGTAAACTTTACGGTTTCACTGGAGCCTTGAAGTGTATGTTTTTTTTTTTTTTTCATGTATTTAGGAATTAAATTGAACTTTTTGTGAACACTAGGTCAGCATTCACACCATTTTACCTTTTGGAGTTTCCTCTGTACATTGTTATTGTTGTTTTTTGCAGTTTAACTCTGTGTACTTGTTTGTGCGATCAGGAATTGTTAGTGACTGCTGTTTCTGAGTATCTTTTACACTTTAAAAATATTTAGGTTTGACAGAACCATCCCCATGAAAAAATATTCAGCTCAACAATTCCTCATAGTTCTTTTGCTTTTTGTTAATTTGACAATTTTTAACATCTAGTTTCTGTCTACTTTTAGCTATGGTTTGGCTTCTTTTAGTTAAAAGCTACCCAGAGTTTCCCCCTACCATTATACAAGCAGGGCGCCCCACCCTGTCAACAGAACCGAGCGCCCTGCCTACCAAACCAAAACACCTCCCCACTTCCCCGTCCACAACTGTCAGTACTGACGTAACGCTAAGCTAGCAGCACGCTAAAGTAGCAAAAGGCTAGCAGAAAGTAGCAAAACACTACCTCAAGTGTAGCAGAAAGTAGCAAAATACTACCTTAAAGCTAAAGTAGCAAAATGCTAGCAGAAAATAACAAAACACTACCTCAAAGCTAAAGTACCAAAGGCTAGCAAAAAGTAGCAAAACTCTACCTTAAAACTAAAGTAGTGAAATGCTAGCAGAAAGTAGCAAAATACTACCTTAAAGCTAAAGTAGCAAAAGGCTAGCAGAAAATAGCAAAACACTACCTTAAAACTAAAGTAGCTAAATGCTAGCAAAAATCAGCAAAACACTGCCTCAAAGCTAAAGTAGCAAAAGTGAAGTTAAAAGGATCAAAAGCTAGTTAAAACTTTAAAGAAGCAGAAGGCTAGCTGGAAGCTAAATGTAGCAAAAAGTAGGTAAAGGTAACAAAAGGCAAGCTAAAGGAGACAAAAACTACCCCAATGCTAAAAGAGCAAAAGTGAAGCCGAAAGGAACAAAGGGCTAGTTAAAACTTAATAGAAGCTAAAGGCTTGTTAAAAGTAGCAAAAGGCTAGCTGGGAGCTAAAAGTAGCAAAATATTAGGCAATACAGATGTGCTAGCTAGCGCTAGCTAACACTTAGCCACCCACTCGAAAACTGTCAGTACAAACAGCGTTCAAAACAGACGTGTTTCTGTCACCATTGTTTCTGCTAATTTTAGCTTTTAGCTACAATTTAGGTTTTTAGTTTTTATCTTTTGTTTTGTTTCTTTTAGCATTTAGCTACCATCCTTCTGCTTATACCTACAGTTTTGCAAACGTTAGCTACTGGTTGCATGTTCTGCAACAACTCTCTTGCAACGGGAGCGTGGTTCAGTGTTTTTTTTTCTTGCTACTATTAGCAACATTTTTGCTAATGTTAGTACCTGTTTTGCTCACTTTATATGGTACTTTGAGTTGCTGTTCTACGTCCTTTAGCTCGTGTTCTGTTCATTAGCCTCAGTTATATTGTTTTTAGCTTCTGTTTGAACTCTTAAAAAGGGACTTACCCCACGGTGAAACTGTAGCTTCGCCCCGAGATGAGATTCAAAAATTGCAAAGTGAGCGTGCCGAGAGACACCGGCGAAAGGAGGGGGAGGTGGAATCACAAGACTAAGCTAATAATAAATACTGTATACTGCCAAGTGCCAACCTGAAAATGATG
>JARVGV010000694.1:4513665-4528051 GCA_031762435.1 Hypsolebias longignatus
GATCATCATTCAGTTCATTCCACAGTTTCACACCAATAACTGAAATACATCTAGATTTTACTTTACTTTTCTCTTTACCTTGTTCAAACATTAACAAACCTCATAAATTATATTTACTCTCTCTTAACTTTTCTAAATTCCATAAGGAATACTTTTATTCAGTGCTTTATACTGTACATTATATCCAGTATTTTTATGTAAACAGTGAAATGAAATTTTAAAGTATTACTTTGATTAAAAAGTTTATTGGTTGGTTCACAATATCCCACTTTATTAATAAGCCAAATTGCTTTTTTTTTGTAACTTTATTAATATGTCAATAATTTTACATGTATTTGCATTTCCCCATATTTCTGAGCAATATGACAAGTAGGGCATAATCAAGGAAGAGTATATAATATGCAAGCCTTTTACATATATTAAATCTTTTATTTTAACAATATTCCAACAGTTTTTGCAATTTTATTTCTAATATATTCAATATGAGGCTTCCAACTAAGTTTGCTATTCAGAATGAGTGTCTTATAAACTATCAATTTCAACTCCTTTTATATGTAATTTTACATTATTGTAAATCCGATTACCTGAAAATACCATATACGTATTTAGTTGTAGTGTTTTTTTTCAACGATAGCTTATTATAATCAAACCACTTTTTTTTTACTCAGCTACCTCTTTTTTTAGTTCATCCATAGTCTTTCCAGAAAGGAAAAAGTTTGTATCATCAGCAAACATTATACATTTCCAAATAATGGATACTGTAAAAATATCATTTAAACAAAGTACAGTATAAATAATTTAGGTTGTAGAACTGAGCCTTGAGGAAGACCACATTTTATAGTTTCAATTTGTGACTTTGTGTTGTTAATTTATACATATTATATAACCTGTTACTCAAATAACTCTTTAACCACTGATGTGTAAGCCAACAATATTAAAGTTGGTGAATGTTCTTTTGATTTATTATGTCAATGGTTTTATTTTAGGTACACGTCCAGCCTGGTCTTCACGGTTTCCACTGCTTACATCAAAGTCTGGGACATACGAGACTCAGCCAAGTGCATCCGCACACTGACGTAAGTGCACATACCTGCACATCCTGTTGTTGCTGAGGTAAATTTAATCCATTATAAGGATCCTTTATTGAGGTTTTTGTTGTGTTTGTCAGATCATCAGGTCAAGTGAGCTCGGGGGACATGTGCTCCTCTGTCAGGAGTTTATCCATCCCGCCAGGGGAGAGTCAGATCAACCAAATCGCCCTCGATCCATCCGGCTCCTTCTTGTACGCCGCCGCTGGCAACGCAGTGCGCATGTGGGACCTCCGCAAGTACGCTGGAAATTTAAAGTCTCGCAAACCATTTTGTCACGGTACAAACTTTAAAATGCGTGACTGTTTATTTATCTGTTAGGTTTGTGTCAACGGGAAAGTTGACTGGTCATTTGGGACCGGTCGTGTGCCTAGCTGTTGAAAAGTTGGGCCACGGGCAGGACGTTGTGCTCACTGGCTCCAAAGACCATCATATTAAAGTAAGAACTGGTAAACACAAATACGGCTGTGCACATGGAAATGGAACAGCTTGGGTAGATGGAAGGGGTGTAGCTAAACCATCACGATACATGTCTCTGACCAACACTGGTACCAGACAATGAGTGCGTTATCAGCCTCTTAGTCTGAGGAGCTAGCTTGTCTTTTTTCATAATTTGCTGACTTGTTTTTTTAGCCCCCACTGTTTGTGCCTAGCCAAATGTTTATCCAACACTGAAACTAATCAAGAGTGAGTCAATCAGTCTGTTGGTGGAAACACACCCACAAACTGCAGTTTTGTTTTAACAGACCACAAAGAAAGTGTCTGGCACATGTTTTTTTTTTCTTGTAGCAAACCCATACCAAACCATAACTTGCGCTCACCATTAAACCTCTTACGTTTGGTTAAATGTTTAGTTTTTTTGTTTTTCAGATGTTTGAAGTGGCAGAAGGTGCTCAGGGAAGCATCAGCTCCAGCCACACCTTCGACCCGGCGCACCAGGACAGCGTCGAATGCCTGGCTGTGCATGAACACGTTTTCTACAGCAGCTCCAGAGATTTTAATATTAAAAAGTGGGACATGGCCAGTAAAAGGTTATTACAGGTAAAGTGGTAACACGAGCTTTTAACCCTGAATTAGGAATGATCTGAGCAGCAGAATAAACTCTTGCGCTGTTTTGTTTTCCAACAGTTGGTCAGTGCCCAAACAGACTGGGTTAGTGCTCTGGGAATGGTGCCAGGCTCCCCGGTGCTCCTCACTGGGTGCAGAGGCGGGATGCTTCGCCTTTGGCACACCGACTCCCTCACGCCTCTTGGAGAGGTCCAGGGGCACAGCAGTCCCATCAATGGTTTGGCAACCAACAGTAACCAACTGTTCACCGCTTCTGAGTGAGTCGCAACAGCAATTTACCTGATTCTGAACGTGGTGATGCTTGACACACAGTTTGTACCCCTTACTAATGTTGATTACCATTTTCTTTGTGTTTATAGTGACCGCACGGTAAAAGTTTGGGAAGCCAAAGACACCTCTGGATGACGAAATTGACTGAACGCAGATCCCAAATACATCCTTAAAATCAAGTTTTATCTCCTGGCAACCGTCAACATGTGTTGATTCATAAGTAATTATTGGAGAGTTGATTTGAGTATCCAAAGACGTGGTATGAGAGTGTTCATTTTTGGCTAAACAGTACCTGAGAGCATTTTGGTGTTCCACAGGGATGTGTGTCTGGTACACTAAACTTGATATGGTCAGTACATCCAGGTGAATGCGGCTACTGATATTTTAGGTCAAGACGCATCGCTGCAAACTTTGTGGAATCTGTTTTGAATCTCCAGTGAATATAAGACTACTGAGACAGAAAAAATGAAAATATGGATTCATTGATCCAGGCGTCTCCTGCACATTCAACAAGAATAGATCTTTTCTTATGGTGACTATTGCCAATGCTGCTGCAAAAGGACAAAAAAAGAGCTTTGCTTACATGATGAGCTTCTCTACATGAAATGTTCATCAAAGCTAAGTCTGTTAAAGTGTCCTCAGACTAGACATAAACATTCTTTCTTCTATCCTTAGCAGTATCTGTGAGTTTATCCTGTGTGTTGATACAATGTGTGGTATGTTGTCTTCCCTGCTTTATTGTACAGATCATTTCAGGTATACATGTCTGTATGTGTGTGTACTCGGTTATCCTGGACCAAGCGACGACTGAAAACTTGCATTTAAGTTGTTACTGCCAAACGCATTAGATGAGCTAACAGTAAAAGTCCTCTCATGAGCTAACCTGCGCTTTGTTTACACACTTTTTTTATCACGTTTTGTGCTTTATCTCAAGTTGAATTGTTTTAAATCAACTGCTAACCCATATTGTAGCATCATGTATCACAGCTGAAATGCACAGCACTGTTTTTACATTTCGCACTGTTTTGGAGACGCGCTTTAACTTGACGGGCTCGTAAGCTAAGCTGCTAAACATTTTAGACAACTTTAAAATTTGAATTTTAATCATACGTATTTGACACAATGAGATGCATGAATTAAAGGTTGCTCAAAATGTGAAAGAGTCACTGTTTTAAGGACGAAACGGAACTTTCTGCAATCCCGCTAAGCTAGCTTTGTTAGCATTAGCAAAACAAGTTTAGCCAAAGTTTTTGTTTCTTCTTTTTTCCCCATTTATAATAACAGTAGACTTATGGGTTTAAGACATTCACAATGCTAATAAATTTGAATATTTAAAAGTAAATTAATAGGAACCATGCTAACTAGCTTTAATCAGCTAGCTTGCAGAATGTGTTGTTTTTATTTTCAAATTAGCATGTAATGCTAATTAGTCACATTTGTTTATTTGTTGAGGATTAAACAGTAAAACATTTTTGTTTCTAAATCAGCATTTTTAAGATTTAACAAAACTAGCCAGATTATAATGCATATCAACTAACGGTAGCCATCTTTCAGATTTAGTTAAAGTTTAGCTATTAGCAAGATTTTAGCTGAAGCTTTAGCTATGTTCTCTTAATGGTGCACTTTCTTTAAAGCTGAGTTTTTCCATTTCTAACATACAAATTAACAAATACTTGCAGCCCTTAGTTATTGTTATAAATGTTAATATGCCACTGAAGAAATATTAATTTATTACTCCATGAGATTTATTTTTTTATCTTTTGTAGCAATTTTGGACTAAATAAATTTCCGTCACTGTGAGTTGAAGTTGATTTTTGCTCTGTAAACTTTTCAGTTTTTGACTAACTTTAATTTTAAATACGGCGTTGGGTGTAACTCTACTGAGAGGACTTTTATGATCTGGATAATGTGAATGAGAATCGTTTATGCTGATGTAATCGAGCACCTTGTATGAGCTAAATCAGGATCGGACACAGAATGAGGCGTATTTTCTTAACATCTGTTTTTCCTGCTAAGTGAAAAGTTTTCATTCAGCCTTGTTTACAGTTAAGTTCAATTCTGCTGTCCAGAAACTTAAGCACTAAAACTGTTGGAAATGTGTAAAAAAAAAAAAAAAAAAAAAAAATCCTGCTATTTATTACTTTGTAGGTTTGTGAATTGTTTTTATGTGATTGGCTGTAAATTCATTTCTTCCAGCGCCTCTTATGTTTTTGTTTCGTAGACGTTGGTTTGCACAGATTTATTTTTATCATAGATTCTTCCATAATCAGAATTTGCTGTCAGTGCCTGTAATAAATCCTGAATTTTTTTATTTTATTTATTTCCGTTTATTAATATGAACTGTCCCTCCTTTAAAAATATCAAGTTCATTTATATTGAGGAACTTGTGTTCGAAGTTTCCACTAAAGCTTTTAAAAATGACTTGTTCTGGTTTAGAGGTTGCTCTATTACAGTTAATGGGACTGAAAACATTCAGATCATATGCTTTTTCTTAGTTTTTCTTAGTTTTTAGGCCTAAAATAAATTATTTCCAAAATCCAGTTTTCAGTAGAATAGAATGTTGAATAATGGCAATATTTTTGTCTTAATTTTCAGCTACTTTCAGCTCATTTCAGCTGTTTTGTGCTCTTTTCAGATTCTTTCTGCCAGCTACATTTTTGTGTTTCTTCTAACTTCTTTCTAGCTAATTTCAGCTTTATTTGCTATTTCAGCTACTATTTAGCTGTTCTATGCTAATTTTAGCTTTTTGTGGGTAATTGCACTTTTAAGCTCATTTCAACACCTTTCAGTCTAATTCAGCAAATGTGCTCTCTCCACTTCCGGTAATTTAAGCTTCTTTCTGCCTTTTTAGCTACTTTTCAACAGTTTTTGCTAATTTCAGCTTTTTTTTTTTTTTTTTCAGATAATTTCCACTTTTCTGCTCATTTCTGCTTTTTACAGCCTAATTTGGCAAACATGTTATTTCTGTTTTCTTCTGCTAATTTAAGCTTGTTCTACTTTTTCAGTCTTTTTTTTTTAAACTAATTTCAGTTGTTTTCAGATAATTTAATGATTTTTGTAGTAATTTCTGCAACTTTCAGCCTACCGGTAATTAACTTCTTTGTGCTAATTTCAGCTTGTTAAGCTACTTTCAGCTTTTTCTGCATTTCCTGGTACTATTTAGCCCTTTTGATGTTAATTAAAACTTTTTCAGCAAATTGCACTTTTTTTAAGCTCATTGCTATTATTTCCTCGTCCTTCTGTTTAAACTTCTTTCTGCCTTTCCAGCTACTTTTCAGCTTTTCTTTTTTGTTGTTGTTGCTAATTTCAGCTTTTTTAGCTAATTAAGTTTTGTGCTAATTTCTGCCTATTTAAACCTAAATCAGAAATTTTGTATTTTCTGCTTTCTTCTGCCAACTTAGGATTGTTCTTCCATTTCAGCTACATTTCAGCATGTTTTTTTAGCTAAATTTAGCTGTTTTTCAGCAAGTTCTAACATTCACACTGCATTTTTGTAGGAAATGCAATGTCTAGTTATTTTATTTTCTTATCAGCAATTGGTTTTCAGTCCCGTTGACATTAAAAACACACAGCTAACGTCTTATTTTGAAATCTGTAAATCTTTTGTAAACGTTTGTTTTCCCAGCTGAGAAGTTTGACAGGATGGGAATAAAAGACGCAGTGTGTAAAAATTTGTTTTTGTTGTGACACGGTGCGTTGATGTTTCATGACCACATGGTGGTAGTCCTGCATAGCCACTTCTGAAGAGATTATTGGAGATCATCTGGATAAGTGGCAACATTTTTGTGGTTTGTTTTATTGTTTTTTTCTGGGGTTTTTAATGCTCACACAGAATTCACATTTTCTGCAAACATTTTGAATCCACCCTTATGTAGACGTGCTAAAATAACTTTATAAAAGGGGAACCATTGGAACAGAGGAGCTTTGCTTAACCTTGATTTATTTTAATGAATACATATTTAACCCCTTGTGCCTTTATGTACAGTAATCATCTTTTATTGGCAGCTCATCGTGTTCCACCTTTAATTAAACTTTCAGTTTTGTGTCTAATGAGACTAATGTAAAAAAATAAATAAAAGAAATGGGTAGGTGAAAATTCCCACTGAAGACAAAAATGAGTGTGAGCAGTGATGAACGGATCAATATTTAATGTTCAGCTCTTCTGAAAGCAGCCGAGCGGTAATTGGAAACACTGAATCTGCTTTAGGAACGCCGTGTTAAATCCTCCCTCTGTTCTATTTCAAATCGCTCCCAACTTGGTTGAAACCTTTTGCAGCATCTCACTTTAAAAAGCTGATTTCTGCAGTCGACTCCAGCACGTCTTAAAGCTTTTAATTTGGGGGTTTGAGGCTGAACTGGAAACACTTTACGCTTTTATTCGAACAAAGGCTTTAAAAGAAATACAGCATTTAACAGTTTGGAAAAGACATAACAAATATACCGTATTTTTCAGCCTATAAGGCTCATTATTTTCTCAAAAATCAGATCCGTTCATTGATATTGCACCTTAAGATCCCGTGCACCTTGTAGTCCAAAAAATTTGTAGATTAGCATTTTTGCTAACTTTGGAAACCGTTACTGGACTTAGATTCTGCTTAAATGGGTTTTGCCCACATGTGCACAAACAAAATCACAAGCTGGGTCCTGTCTGTTGTGGGCGTGTCTCAAAAGAGTCTGTAAGGCATGCTATTGGCTGACACGTGACAAGACGCGATTGGTCGACGCAGCTTCACCTGGAGGGCGAGGAAGCTGTGCGATGCTGCAATTTAAATAAACTGAATTGAACTGAATTAACTATTTTAGTTAGCAGAATATAGGTTAGCAAGGATATCATCTTGGTTAGCTGCGCCCACCACTGTATTTCCTATTACATACCATAATACTGCCACCATCGTGCTTTATACAGTAGATAGGACAAACAAAATACAGTAGTTTATTTTCTTTGTACACATGCCCATGTTTTTTTTTTTCCAAAACAGGTGCACTGAAATTTTCTTTTCACTGTTCTCTGGTGCAACTCAAAATGCACCATTTTGGTTTTAAAGACCCCAAAAAGGTCCTGTATCATAATAACGCCACCGCCGTGTTTTTAAAATGAGATGAGTTTGGTGCTTTTGTTGAGCACAAGACTGTTCCTTTTAACATTTTTATTTTACAGTTCTCTAGTAGAATTAGAAACTCCGTCTTTGGTCTTAGAGTGCAAAAGAAGCCCATGCCATAATACTGACACCGTCATGCTTTATAAACTAGATTAGCAGATTAGGGTGTTTTTAGTGCTTATACATTCCCTTTTCTCTTCAAACAGGTGTCTGTAAGTTTTTTTCACTATTCTGTACAATTTGAGATACAATTAGATCTCAAAACAGGCCCATACCATAATACTGCCACTATTGTGGTTTATGGATGATGTAGCTTTTTATTTAGCTGGAAAACAATATTTTCTATTCTTCAGATCTCTTGTATATAAACAAGACTTTCTACCTTTAGCTACTTTGCATCTTTCCGTGTCTTCAGATGGAAACAAACTGGCAGAAGAGATTTCTGCAACCGACAAAAAAAAAAAGGAAGAGCACATTTCAAAAGCCGGCAGTCAGCCGAGTGGTATTTAAAGACAATTTTCATAACGGCGATGAGTCTCTTGAGGACGGGGTCAGTATTTACCACACCGAGCTCTCGTTTTTGAGTGAATCATCCGGCTAAAAATACCAAAACTGCAGCCCCTTTATGACCGGAAATGATGAGCCGTAATAGTCCCGCCTGTACCTGAAACATAAAGTACCGGAGTCGACCTCCTCACCTCTCGGAGGAAGCAGCTTTTCATGCAAAACAGATGAGAGAGCAGCATCTTTGATATGCCTGTATAATAATTTTAGAGCGAAATTGCAGAGAGCTGTGTGTTTAAAAATCCCGTCTAGGGCTTGTACATGGAAGCAAGAGAGCGGGAATAAAAAGGTGGACCTCTGGGAAATCAACGCCAAGACGGAGGTTGTGAGTCGGTGGGTCTCCGTGACGGAAAGCTCTTAGCAGACAGGTTCAGCTGAAAAAAAAAAAAAAAACGAAGCTTCAGCATCCGGACTGTCTGCTGTAGATCTGTCAGTGTAATTGCAGAGCAGCGATCAACATGTAAGTCTCGGTGTGTATTAAACCTGAAGGGATCAGCTCTGAGTGAGGGGGTGAATTAGAACTAGAACATCTACCCAGTTAAACAGCGGAGCAAAATGTATTCACGGCTGAGCTGAATCAAATTCAAATTACTTTATTAATCCCCAGAAATTAAATGTAATTTATTTGTTTCATTGAGATGTTATAGATGCTGATGGCTGTGGGCAGGAACCATCTCTTGTAAAGGTCCGTCCACCCAGACTCAGCAGGCCTCTCGGTCCTCCTGGGCAACAGGACCGCCAGAACACCAGGCAGAACTCCTACCAGAGCAATGGCTGCCACTCCCATCAACCTGCCGATCTCCTCGTCACTGTGGACAGCCAGTGCCTGGGGACAATCCTGGTCCTTCTGCTGTCACGAGCCATGTTTCCTGCTAGTTCCAGGATCTCAGTGGTCCGGCACTCGAGCACAGCCGGCAAGGAGACAGGAATGCATCCATGGTGCCTCCTTTTCAACTCATTTGAGATTTGGGGCTGTAGCTGAGATAATATTTGAGCTTTTGAGATGTTAATCAGCTGCTACCAGTTGTATAAAAAATTAAACTTATGGTTACGCATCATAACAAATGTTTAAAACTAAAATCCTTCCAGCTGCACATCATCTGCTACCAGAGGAAACAATCATCCAAAAAAAATGTGATTTTCATCCAGAAAAAAGGAATTAAAGTTTCCAAAAGCAAAATCTCAGAATGAAAGTAACAGAGCTGCTCCAATGTGCAGCCACCCCGAGTGGTGCAACTCTAGAACATAAACGTTAACTAAGTCTAAGAAGAGGAGAACACAGTAAAGTGGTTCCCCTCTTCAAAAGGAGGAACCAATGTGCTCCAATCACATCATCAGTCTCTTTGGTAAGGTCTGTTCAGGAGTGCTGGAGAAAAGAGTCCAATCGATGGTGGACCCTCAGATTCAGGAGAAACAACGTGCTGGACCAGCTCCTTACCCTCACGAGGGCCCTCGAGGGGGCATGAACGTTTGCCCAATTGGTCTACATGTGTTTTGTGAACTTGGAGAAGGAACTCAACCATGTTCCCTGAAAAATATTGAGGGGCATGGAGCTTCCTCCTTAGGGAGGTGTTCTGGACGTGTCCATCTGGGAGGACACCCCGGGAAAAGACCCAGGACGTGCAGAGACTGTCTCCCAGCTGGTCTGGGAACGCCTTGGAGTCCTCCCAGAAGAGCCAGAAGAGGTGGCTGTGGGTTGTCCATACAAGAACACAAACATTTAAATTTAAAGATAGCAAATAAATTAATTTGTTAAACAAGTATTAATAAGCTTAACATTAACAATATGGTAACTCACAGGGTTAATAAACAGACATTAATTTTGACTTTCTGTCAGGTTTGTTTAAAAAAAGTCATAAAAGACCTGCTTTGTAATCTTCCTCCTGTTTCAGCTTGACCAAAAATAAAAAATAAAAATAAAAAACTAATAAAATCAAAATATAAAAAGTAAAATTCATAATCTAAATTCATACAACCCCATCCCTTGAATGCCAGTATTTTAAAGTTTTATTTTTATTTTGTTTGTTTTTGGCTAAGGTTTTGCTACAAATAGCTTTTGACTGTGGTTTAGCATCATTTAGCTTTGAGCAACTGTTTTTCTGAATTTTCTTTTTAGCTATGGTTTAGCTATTGTAAGTTTAGGTTTAGTTTTACCAAGATTTTATCTTTTGGCTTCAGTTTTGCTAATTTTACCCTTAAACTGAAATTTTGCTGAATTTAACTTTAATCCAATGTCTTGTTAATTTGAGCTTTTAGCTTCTGTAATGCTACATGTAGCTGAATTTAGTTAGTTTTAGCTTGAACAGTTCAGTTTAACTCAGGGGTTCCCAACAATGGTCCTTGAGGAACACCATTCTGCATGTTTTAGTTGTTTCCTGCTAAGACACTAATTTTAATAAATGGGTGATTAACAGGCTTCTGCAGAATGAGAGGAAGTAATTAAATCACTGAATCAGGTGTGCTGGAAAACATGCAGGATGGTGTTCCTCAAGGAACAGGGTTACCACTGGTTTAACAATGCTTTTGTGTCTTAAAATGAACTGTCTGTGCTCAGAATATGTTGGAATGACTCATACTATAAAACATTTTGCATCAGTATATGTAAAATTAAATTACATTTTGAGAAAATCTGTAAAAATGTCCGTCGTAGGCTACGACGGCCAAAACTGAATACATCCATTTCATTGCATTTGAAGATGGGTTGGCTGTGGCAGCCATCTTGAAACAAGTTGACTTCAAATAATCAATCAGTTTTAGAGGTAAATCCTACTTTTACTTTCTGCTAAAATCATCCAGTGGCTTATGAGCTATTTTGCTAACAAAACAGTAAAACAAACGCATCCAAAATTTGGTTGGTGCAATACCACTAATGACCACAAGGTGTTGCCTTGAGAACATCCCAGTCTGTAATTCAGTAGTTATTAGTAGTTCTACATGCAGCATCTAAATCAGCTATGAGTATTTATATGTAATTCTAGACTATGTATTTGTTTATCCAAGCAAAGCAGGAAGTGTCAAGGGGTGGAGAAAACAGAGTCTATGAGTGTGGGAACAGACCTGACACATGGCAGTCTTGTAAGGGGGAGGGGGGGGGGCTGAATGCAGGTAAAATATAAACAGTTCTCTCTTCTTCATGCATTTTGAAGTCTGTAAAAATAAAGATGTTGTGAATTCCGACATAAACGTGTTCTTTCCAAGCAACAACCCGGGTGAGGGAGAGGAGAAAGAACTGTGTTTCCCCCAACATTTAGCATGATTTTGCTGCTGTTTATGTGTAATGCCTTAAATAATTGTTATACTGTTTAAAATGTGGTGGGTTGTCGGTTGGGCTTGTGTCAGACAGAAAAATTATTAAACTAAAATAGCAACGCCACTTAGCTAAACTAGGAAAAAGATCAGGTTCATAGGGTGAGCAGTGTTTCACAAAACCAGCCAGTAGAGATTCACAACAATTTATTACGACCAGGGAAACAAATGCTGCAAGCAGTCCAGATGTTAAAAACCAGCCACGTGGAGCAGTTTATAAAAACAAAGGATTAAAAAGGACGTGGTTATGACAGTCTGAGGATAAAGAAGCAGTCTTGGCTGAAAGGGGCGTGGTCCTCTCGCACGGTGCTCCCAGGCGGTCCCGAGTCTCGACCTTCAGTGATCTCCTGGCACTCTATCCAGACACCAGCGTCCCTCCACGGTCTCACCCTGCACTTGTACCTCCTTGGGTCCGGTGTTGGATGGCGACCTCGACCTCCAGTGATCTCCAACGCTCGGTCCTCCGCCCCCGACACCAGACCCGGACGACTGCACCCTCCAACCGGGCACGATCCACCGTGTCGACCAGTTTAGCTGGCTTCTTGGGTGCGTCCTTACCCCCGCTAGTCCCTGCTCTTCATCATCGTGCCTTCAGTCTCTGCCAACCGGCTCGTTCCCAGCTGTCGCACCTCGGCGGTGGTTGCGCACATGGCCGCTGCGCTCCCTGGCCGACACGCCTCCCGCCCCTCGGCGGCGGCTGCGCAAGTTGCCGTCCTGTTCGTTCCTCCGCTCTTTCGCGCCTTCTGTTCATTGTCCTGCGCTTCTTTATTTCCCCATTCCTGGCTTTCATGTCACTGCAGCTGATGGGGGAACACCTGCGCGAGCTGTCAAATGTCTCTGGCCGCGTCACAAGTGGCCGCCTCAAAAAAATAAATAAATAAATAAACAGAGCAACAAGTTTTTTTCATTTTCATTTTATTCATTTCAAATTAAAACACAAAAGAAACAATTTACAATCCATATGGATAAAAAAGACAAAAAAAGAACACATTTAAAATTAAAAGAAGCAGCAGAAGAAAAAAATCGTGTAACATCCCCTTCTTAAAACAAAAAGTCAATACAAACAATCAATTCAAGCAATAGTCATTCATGAAACCAATTTTTCGGCAATTAAACAATCAATGCAATTTATGCATTTGTCAACCATGAACCAAATTATCAACTTATAGTAATATAATGATTTATAAAACATTTTGTATTTACCATTTACATGTATCTTTTCAACATTATACTTATTTTTTTCTTAAATTAAATTTCTTAAAAAGTTTAAACATGCAAATCAAATAAAATAAAAAACACAAAAAGCCACATTACTACACTTGTTTTCATTGAGCTGGTTTCTATTGCGACATCTGGCAACCCTGGATAGAGGTCCCCAAGGTTCCCTGGGCTTGATAAAAGTTGAATGCGGCCCTGGATTGTGTGCAGACAAGTGATCTGATGGGAGTCAACGGGAGCAGAGAGGAGGAAACGTGACTGTGGATACTTTAAAATTATTTCCCACTTTTTGGTGACTGTTTCCACGCGCACAAATGAGCCCGTCAGAACCGGAGAGCCGCAACAACAAAGCGAGGAACGGAGGGAGAGGAGGAGAGAAGTGACGTCACAGCTCCCAGCCCCTCCCTCTCTCCTTCCTCCGCGGCACCTTTCTGCTCCACTTGTCTTCGAGGAGGCGCGCGACACTTTCACTTTCGCTCGTGGAAACAGGAAACAGGGAGGGAGAGGCTGGACCGCACGCGACAGAAGGAAAACCCCGGGAGTCCGACGCTATGAACAACAGTTTCCAGAACATGGCGTCGATAGGCGACTTCGACCCCGTCAACGCGTCCATTCCTGCCACCAAAGTTGAAATCACCGTGTCCTGCAGGTAAGAACAAAGGGCTCAGTTTTACCCGCGCGCGGTCTGACAGGCTCAGGGCGCGGGAAAACAACAAGGTGTTGTCAACTTTCTGCTCATATGAACGCGTGAAACTCAGCTCTAATGCCACGTTTACGCTACAAGTGAGGTTTTCTTTTCTTTGCTGTTAAAACTTGAGCTAATTTTAGGTTAAAAAAAAAGGAAAAACGCAATAAATTAACCTGCGTGTGCTGAGATTTGTCAGGTTTTCTGCACCTGCTGTTATTTGGACAGGTGTCAAGTTATAGGTGGATGAAAACAGGTGTTGAGATCAGACTGCACATCTGGTGGAGGTGGACATTTACTATCAAGCTGTCTTACTGAATGAGTGATCAATAAAAGTAGTTTTATGCTGAAACAATCTAATGTTATGATTTTGTAAGCAAAAGTTCAATTCTAATTTATTTTGTGATCAAAGAAGTAGTCATTAATTGATTGTAACAGTTAGAGCTGGATTTCACTTTTAATTGTTAAAGTGATTTTAGAAGAAAGGTTTCCATTAGTAAGTTTTTTTTTTTTTTCACGTTTAGGTTAGAGCAAAGTTCAAAGTTAAGAAAAAAATGTTACCGTAGTTGAAAAGTGACAGGAAACAGTTGTGTGGTTAGACGATGTTCGGATGTGAGGATGTTCCACAGAACACCGGTCATGAGCTTACAACAAGTGGAAGTACCCAGTTTAGACAGCTGAGCAAGTTGGGGAAAAAGGGAGATGAACTTGAACTGTTGAAAAGTCTTCAAAATGGTTGTTAGATCAGAAACAAGCCCATCAGAGACAACACATGAGTTTAAAAAGACAAATATAGCAGACGGAAGTCGGTCAGTCAAAAAACAGCAAAAGATGGAAAACTTAAAGCAACGAAGAACCGCTCAGCAGCACATGATCACCCTTCAAGAAGACTGACCCCAGACAACTCTGAACACGTCTCTGATTGGAATTAATTACATTTGTTGACCGTTTTCAACAAAGGCTGTAGGAATTATTCTCCTTTTTCCTGGAAAACCAATCCAGTCATGGGACATGTGGTAGGAACCTGAAGCCTTTTTGAACCATTTTACCTGATTTAAAAATTACAAGTTGCATTTTGTGGTTTTTCT
>JARVGV010000694.1:4542676-4563693 GCA_031762435.1 Hypsolebias longignatus
CCGAAAATCCGCGTATACGGCCGCGGATCCGGTATACGGCTGAATCGGTATACGGCCGAGCCGTTAGAACGGATCTCAGCCGTAAACCGGGACTACCTGTATTACCTACCACTACTACTACTTGAGTACATAATTTTGTTCCATCACATGCACCTCATGAGATGATAATGACACTAAAGTTTACTTGAACCTGAACTTGTACTAATGTATCCCTACTTGGCGGATTTTCATTCATCATGTGGGTGTGGGGGTGGAGGGGGGGCATGGTCCCAAACCCCCACGATAGAAAAGGGACTACTGTACCCAGAGTAAACCTACAAGGGGAGAACATGTTCCTGTTTTTAGTTTTCTACATTCACCTTGTAATCTATCTGTTTTGCTACTTTAACATCTTTTTTTACTTGTTTAAAAAAACATCTGTATGCCTCTTTTATAACTGTCTATTGTTGTCACTGTTGTCATCATTCTTTGTTAAACCAGGTCTCTCTTGTAAATGAGTCCTCGAGGCTCAATGGGATTAACCTGCCTAAATAAAGGTTGAATGAATGTAAACTCCACTCAGAAAAGTCCCCTGGTTGAGATTCGATCCAGCGACCTTCTTGCCGAGAAGCGACAGCTCTATCACCTGCACCACCGTGGCACCACAATATGCATGATCTCATGCGATATAACAAAATGTCACACTGTTATAGTCCATATGTTCATTAGTGACTCACAGGACCCAGAACATATGGAGTCCAGACAATTATGTATTAAAATAATATTTAATCAATAATCACACAGAAAAGGAGCCCCGGCTAAAATGAACAAAAAGAGAGGGAGAATCCCTCGAACCATCGGGCCGCTCCCCTCCCCCTGTAGTCCAGGATCTAGCCCTCCAACCAAAACCACAAAATTAGGACTCCCAGTCCCACCAACAATTAACTGAACAATAATGTAAAAATGTGCATCAGAAGAAAGGAGGAGCGAGTTTGGAGACCAGAACCCACAACCAGGAGACCACCGTCTCTCCTCTGGCCTCCCCGCTCACCTAGCAGGCGGAGCTTGCTCTTTTTAAACCCCTGCTGGCCAATCAGCCATGAAGAGACTAATTAATTAATCAGGCACCATTTCACAAGTAAAGAATGACTCTCAGCTACTACCACCCCACATGTTAGCTTAATATCTGTTCAATCAACTGAGTTACACTCATTTTTGAGTTTGTTGAGGTTAATTTGCTGTGACGGCCATCTTGAACTGGACTGGCTCGATGTCTATCCACAGATAATTTGCTGAAAGTTTAATTAAAATGCGTCCCCTGGTTGGTGAAATATTTAGCTAACAAACAAACCCACAGACAGAAATGGAAAAAAAAAAACAACTTTCATATCCGCCTTCACCTTTCAGCTGCAATAAGCAAACTTAAACTGCCCGTTGACTTTCTGCAGATCTCCATATTTTCTACTTCTTCAGTTTACAAAGAGTGACGACACGTCTGACTGCTGACATGTCAGATTAAATTAAAGAAGCAACTGAGACGTCTGTCGTGATGAGACAAGTCATGAGGTCATTTATTAACAGGTCTCAGACCAGCTCTGTGTGAGCGTGTGACAGAAATGAGCCGGTCCTCAGGTGAGGTGGAGCCAAACCGACCGACACGCAGAGGAAGAAACACGAGGACGACGGGGGTTTGGCTTTTTGTTTGTCGTCTGGATTTTCATGAATCAAAACGAAAACCACCAACAAACACATTCAAGTCGACATTTTAGCCGAATTACTTATGACAAGGATCAAAGTAACATTTTTCTAACGTAAAACTGGTGATATTTAAATGGGACATGGTGTAAAAAAATCCATTCACAAAAGAGTGCAAAGAGAAAAAAAACACGTGCAAAAACAAGACCAGTCCGTCTGTCCAGAGCAGAGGACACAGTCCGTCTGTCCAGAGCAGAGGACACAGTCCGTCTGTCCAGAGCAGAGGACACAGAAGACAGTGACGCTCTGCAAGAGACACTTGTTCAATACGTTCTGAGCTGATTTACATGTTTCCAACAGAAAATACGTGTTTAAAAAAATCAGAACATGCTTAAAGCTTCTGTTCAAGCTTAATTACTGCAGTGGATTTATAAAAAAAAAATACAATTTAAATTATTCTAACTCATTCAATTCAGTTTATTTATATAGCACTAATAGGCGGACAGAACCATCACTGGGTCCGGAGCCGGACCTGTGCCCTATCTGATAAATTCAGTAAAACAGACACGTTCCATGGAGCATTTTTCCAGCGATAGACCGCTTAGGTGCAGAACAAGCAGAGAAGCAGGTGGTGTGTTTTGGAGGTAGATGTTACGGGAACAGCACCTCTCAGTTAATGAGCCAATCAAATCTTTAGCTTTTCCTGCACGGTGCAGCGAGCTCTCACCTGAGACAAGGTGAGGAGGAGGAAAGAGGAAGAGACAGCACGTCGTGCTCCAAAATAAGAGAAGTTGATGCTGAAAGCCACTGTTTTAAAGATGAATGGACAGAGAAACAAGTTTATGCTCATTCTCCCAGCAGGCAGTTCAAAACCTGTTTGCTTCATATTCTCCAAAACAGTGGCATTAATTAAAAATGGCAACATGAGGTGCCACTATGAAACAACTCACATCTCTTTTGAGCAACATCATCTGCTCAAGTCCGAGCAGAAAGCAGTAAATTAACTGAACCACAAGCCCAGTTTGACAGATCCGCCCTCTTCATCACAAATACTTTTACGGCCCAGCAGCTGCTGAATGTTCACTCAAGGTGTTGTGGATTTTGAGGCAACATTAAAAAAAATTAAAAAAACATTTAGCGACGTGACGGTCCTGAAGGAGTGCTTAAACGCTGCTGCTGAGACTTTGATGGAAAACAAAAAGACAAGATGTGAAAAAAAAAAAAAAAAAATCTATCAAATCCCAACGCCGGCGTCAACAGCGAGCAGAAAATCAGGATTGTTAGCAGATGTTGTGCTGGCACAGCTGGATGCAGCTGTTCAGAGTCATCGATGAGTCAGATGTTAGTGATGATGTTCGGCTACGTGAGAATGATTCTGACTCCAACCAAGATTTAATTTACTGGCAGGACAATCCCATGTCCAGTTCTCTCATTAAGTAAAATAAATAATCAAAGGAGAATAGGTGTTAAATGTTTTTCCTAAAAGAGCCATTTTTTAAAATTGTTTTCTGAAAACAGAAAACAATAAATAAAAACTTTAAGCAAAATAAATTAATAAAATAAATAAAAAAGAAGAATTTTCTTGCTCTGTTTACACTTTTTTATACTAAAAGAGCAACTATTTAAATTGTTTTCTAAAGATGTTAATTTTTTTACTTTAAGTGTAAGTCTTCAATTCTTTAGGTTTAGACATTTCAATTTAAGAGAAAAATTCTTATTAGGCTCTGTTTGCACATTTAAGATGTACAGTATTTATTTATTTTTTTAAACTTTCTGTTTTAATTTGAAATAAATGCCCTAATTGCCTGGGACTACTTCTAATTATGGAGCTAGTCGTTTACTATAACGTGCAGTTTGTTAACAGTGAAAATGTGAATACAGATAGGCAAGACCACCTTGGTGCACCAAGTCACAGCAGCGTCTCAGATCACTGTACAAAAACATTCACACACATTATGAAATTTGTAAATTAGAAGGAAGCCGGCAGATTTATCCTGAGCAGCAAATTGGTGACAGTGGAAAGAAATGACTCTCTTTTAACAAGAAGAAACCTCCAGCAGAACCAGAACCAGGGCAGCTATCTGCCTTGACTGGCTGGGGTTACAGAGGACAAGATAGAGACGCAGACAAACACAGAATGAATGGTCCACGTGTAGTTCCTATGATCCACATGTAGTTCCTATGGTCCACATGTAGTTCCTATGGGAAGAAAGAAAAACGCTCACTAATGATAGAACTAGTCACAAATCTAAAGAGTCAAACAAGTAAAGACAGAAGCACTGTGGTCAGTTTGTCCTCAAGAGGTCTAAGCATATAGCAGCAGAACTAATGGATACCTCAGGAAACCCAAGCCAACAATAACTATAGGATTTGTCACGAAGGAAAGACTTAAGCTTAATCTTAAAACTGGACAATGTGTCAGCCTCAAGGACAGAAACTGGAAGTTGGTTTCACAAAAGAGGAGCCTGAGAACTGAAAGATCTAACTCCCATTCTGCTTTTGAAAACTCTAGGAACCACAAGTAAACCTGCACTCTGAGAACAAAGTACTCTTGTTAGGAAAATAAAATCTGTAATATTAGATGGAGTTTCTTTGGGCGTTTAAAGATTCTGGGCAAGTTTTATAGTTTGAACATATATTTAAAAAATAAAGATGAAGCTGTAGAAAAATTCCACATTATAAAAGTTTAACTGACTAGTTTTAGTTTTAAGGTTTTGATATCACTCCCCTCTGATTCAGTGACAGTAGTTCAAAAGAATAAATGAAAAGTTGAAGAAGCAGCGAGTCCAGCAGGGACTTCCTGCCGACCTCAAAGTGAGTAGCTGCTGCTGACAGAGCATCAACGTCCTGCCAGCTGAAGTCCACTCGCTCTGTCCCCAAAGGAAATTATTTAACATAAAACCTAACGCTGCCTCTCGTTCAGCGACAGGAAGTGGACGGGACCGGACCAACTCTGCTGTGCTCGTCAGACTCAGGACAACGACACACTTTTATGTAACGTTTTGGGAGAAGTCCTGGAGTGAGTGTGTGGATCTGAAGCCTGGTCTTCATTGTTTCAGCCGGTCTTGTTAGAATAGACTTTAAAAGCTTCTAAAATATTCAACAAGTGAGAAAATCAGTGGGAAGTTGTTTTTTGTTCCATCTGTCTGCATCTTTGTGACTTTTGCTTCTAATCTCTTGGTGAAAAATCACCATTCTGCCGTTTGTGTTCTCAGATAAACCTGTTACAACAAACTCACTGGAAAAACACAGATTTTCACTTGGAATCACAAACTGGAGCTAATGACACGTTCAGGTAAGTTTTTAGTGGCAGCAACACATCTCAAGAAAGGTGTTCCAGGTCCATCTCTCTGTGAAGCACCCCTTCATTTTTTAACAACAGTCTATAAACATCCAGGACCTGAGGAGACCTGCTGTTGGAGGTACTGGAGGACCTGAGGAGACTAGTTGTTGGAGGTACTGGAGGACCTTGTCATAGTCTGTCCCCTAGTTGTCTGGTGTTTCTGTGTTGGCCCCCGTTCTTTATGGTGTTTTCATTCTGCCTCTTTGTGTGATTTCTGTTTCTTGTACTTTGTCATTTCTGTGCTTCGTCTCTGTCATTTTTTCACTCAGTCCTCAGTCTGCCTCTCCAGCCTTTAATCATTCACACCTGTCCCTTATCAGTTACCTGTCCAGCTGCACTCATTATTCACTCTACCTCTGTGTATAAAAACTCCTTCCATCCACCTTCAAACCGTTCGGTCATTGTGCTGTTCTGTTCCGTCTGCATAGACAACACGGTCCCTCTGTTCCTGTCCTGAATATCTGTCCTGAAGCCTGTACCTGTCCAGTTTTGCCTGGTCTGAGTTTGTAAGCTTTTGTTGCCATGACAGCATTTTGTTTTTGTTGTTTAAAATAAATTATTTTTTTAATTTAAAACCCCTGCTTCACTGCCTGCCTGCACATGGGTCACAAACACAAGGATCGTGTTAGACCTAAGGAGACCAGTTGTTGGAGGTTTTGGAGGGAATATTGTCCCATTCTGGTTCGATGGAGGATTTTAGCTGTTCAACATTCCTGGATGGGAGCAGATGTTCTAAAACCTTTATATTTGACAGAGCTGGAACCTTTCCAGATGTGTAAGCTGCCCATGTCCGAGGCACTAATGCACACCTATAGCATTAGAGAGGCAGGCTGTTGAAGTGTGCACTGACAAAAGGATGGATAGTCCCTCTCCTCTTTAGAATGAAAGATGTGGTGTCCATACTTTCCAAAAAGAATTTCAGATTTGGATACGTCCGACTCCAAATCAGCTCAGAACGGCAGCGGTTCTGGACGGTGTTCACATCTGGCTTCTTCTTTGTCTGATAGAGCTTTAAGCAGCATATGTGGATGAACTGTGTCTAACTGATGCGTTACCAATTAACCTGATTTAGTGGCAAAAGTCTCCTCCAGCTGTTTCTTATTAAAACTACTTAGCTCTACTGCTTTTTGTTGCTCCGGTTGGACATTTCTGCTGCCATCAAATTCAAAATTACCTTTTTTTTTAAGCTGCATGAGTCAGACTTTTGGGCAACTTCAGGTGTTTTTAAATGGGCCTAAAAATAAATTCAAGTTCAAATTCTGAGATGGAACATTCGATATAGAAACATTTCTTATCGCATTAACCAAATGAAGAAAGGAGGTGAGGTGAACGACACGTAACGAGTAAGAAAGAGAGGATGTTTGAAAGTACTGAACACCAAAGAATCTGCACCATCACCTTTCCAGCCGCACAGGTTTAACCTGCAGCGTTATGTTATAGATTTATGAACGTTGCTGCTGTTTGAACGCACATCTGTGAAACATTTAGGCGTTAAGACAAATACCCATTTCACCAACAAATCTCTTCTGCCGTAAAACATCACGTTACTCTGATGCAGATGAGCTGCGGTGAGAACGAGACGTGGAACCGACTGTCACGGCATCACCCCGCGCTGATCCACTCACGCACGCACACGATGACTTACGAGCGAGGCGTTACAGTGAGCTGCAGGGAAAAGCCTCGCGGCAGAGGGTTGGTGAAGGAAACGGATGATGTGTAAGGAGAGGTAGGTGTGAGCATGTGCTGCTGGGTAACGTGATGAATAAGCAAACATACAAGAGACAGATAAAGACGCCGAAGCCCCGGTTGGGAAATCAATCAAACTGAGTTCAATTCAGGGGGTTTGAGCTCCATCTTTGAGTTTCTGCACGAGTGATTAAAAAAAAGACAAACAGGTAAAGAAAAACTGGTAAATAACACAAGTTATGGTAAATGAGCTGCATTTAAAAGTGATTTTTGAGTCTAACTGCGGGAAGCACAAGTCACATTCACCCATTCACATACATCGATAACGTATTTTCTGCCGGATACGTTGCACCACCAGATAAGTTGCATCAGTCCAAATATGTCTAATAAAGTGGAAAAATCCATAAATACGTCGCATCAATTATGCGTCACCGCTGACAACCTGGAAATGTGGCCCGGTGTTGTGCCAAAAATTGATTGGCTGTCAAATGGCGGCTGCAGGAGCGTGCACAGGAAGATTTTAACAAGAATTTAACTAGATTAAAGCTTAAAAACAATAATTTGTTTGCTCAGAATTATAGTAAAGGTGTGTCTCAGTCTAACTTTTCCTTAATAAATGCACTTTGACAGTCAAATCAGCTGCATTTCAAAAGTATTCGATGCCTCAGTGTTCCTGGATCGCTCAGACAGGGAGGAAATCAGGAAGGAGGAACACTGCGCATTTCTTTGAAATTTAATAATAATTAAAAAAAAACATCTAAAACAATTTGTTTGCTCAACCTTATAGTAAAGGTTTGTCGCAGTTGAACTTTTACTTAATAAATGCAATCCAATGGTCAAATTAGCTGATTTTCACTGGGGCGGCGCAGCAAAATGGAGTGGATTTGACGGTTGCTCCAAGCGAGCTGGACGAAGGTGGCAGGCTATGGCAAACCAATTGTCATTAATAGCCACTTTTTACCTATTACATGATACAATGGCATGCCATACTGCTCAGAATCAGAGTTTCTTTATTTGTCATTTGCACCACATGTGATACATGTGGTTGAACAAAATTGTGTAAACAGTGTCCCAAAACATGAGTGCCATCTAGTGGCTGAAAATGGTAGTGTTCAATATTTTCAGTCAGAATGAATGAAAACGGTCATATAGCAGCAAAAAATTGATTTATAAATATTGGAAAAAAATCCAGAAATATGTCACTTCGGTGTATAAGTCACAGGGCGTGCAAATTATGCAAAAAAAAAAAAAAAAACGTGACTTATAGACAGAAAAATTTGGTAAACAGATCTGGGGCAAGCTGAGGTTCAGGGTCAACCCCACGGACACCTGGGCTCAGTTCACACTCCAGGTCTTGATGCTCAGGGGCAATTTTGTTTGCTGAGATCAGTTTTTTGTTGTTGTTCACTTTATAATTTAAATGTGACCTTAATTAATCAGACTCCAGTGTGACTTGCATGCACCCAAGAGGATGTAACGTCACACACGAAGATAAATAACTGAGTTGTAACGTCGGTCATACATTGATGGCATAAAAAGTTGGACGAAATGTGACATGAGCGTTCAGAAAAAACACTGGGTGTGTATCGGATTTAGGACCACATTAGAAAGTGACATGGGTCTAATTTAGGGGGAAATCATCAGAGTTCATGCTCAATAATCCAGGTTAAAAAAATACACCAAAGTTCAGTCAGGTCATCTGGATGTTTTTTTTTTGTTGTTGTTGTTGAGACGTTTCGTCCTTCATCCAAAGGACTTCATCAGTCCAAGGAGCCTCAGCAAACTCAGTCCCAAAAGCAGCACACACCCCAGAAACCATCTTATCACCATCAAACTGGTTGGTCCACTACGGAAGTGTGCTGCTTGTGCGACTGAGTTTGTTGTAAATCCTCGAACTGATGAAGTCCTTTGGATGAAGGATGAAACATCTCATCAAAAAATAAGAAACTGTCCCAGATGACCTGATTGAACTAAGTTGGGGGAAAAAATAAATAAAATAAACCCTGTTTTGTGATGTTCAGACTGTCATTAAAAAAATCAGATGCGGGTCACATATAGACCAGTGGTGAGTCGTCACACTCAGAGTATGTGTTGAAGATGACCGTCAGCTACTACCACACCAAATTTGACAACAATATCTGTCAAATTGACTGATTCAGAGCCATTTTTGTGTTTGCAAAGCTTTCGCGGACATCTTAAATTTCATTTTAATTTCAGGCATGGCCATTGTATTTTTTTAAATTTTTTTAAAGGAAATAATATGGGTAACAGAGTACAGGGGGTTGTGGTCTTTAAAAAATATATACAATCTGTCCACACAAGGTTCTGTTAACCAGCAGGTCAGGTATCATTTCATTTCATTAAAATCCTCCTTCAGTAGAGAAAAAGCAACAAAAAAAGGTCAAAGCCTGAGCAGAGCAAAGAGAAACTGATGAACTCGTGTGTGTGTCTGAGTCACGTGGATCCATCAGAACTGACTAACACGGTTTTACCTCTTCGACACCTACAGTTTATAATTTTCTGGAGGGAAAGCAGCTGAGATGTCTTTTGTTCTCCTGCAGCTATAATCACAGTGTATGAAACTGTGGCTTCGTACAGCCTTCCCAAAAATGTGCAGGACGCATAAAGCACATTTTAAATGCGTGCTTTCAAACGAGAACTCAGTGAGGCTCCTCAGTAACACGGCCCTGCTTAGATTTAAATGCTAAAAAGAGCCGAGATTTGACTGATTTATTCCTGCCCCCCCTCCTTGTTCCTCTCCTTCTTATCTACAGGCCCATTTGTCCTTTCCATCAGCCCGCTCTGCCGGTCCTGGGGCTCAGCGATTGTTCTTGTTATTGTTGAGGAGTGCACAGGGGGGTTTGTGTCAGTGCGTTTCATGATGAGATGGTGAAAAATGAGGCAGGTGGTGGCAATTTATCAGCACTTGAGAGGCACGCGGCGGCGGCACTCCGGCAGAGGGAGGCGAGGCAGAACAAGACGCATCGCTGAGGATTTTTCTGCGTCGGGCCGGGCGTGATGAAACGCACGAGATTTCTCCTCCACTGCATCAGACAGACAGGAGGGAGGACAAACAGAGAGAGGACGACTGAGATAAAGGGAAAGGTCTGTTCTTCTTCCTGCAGGACTTCACGCCGAGCTTTTCTCTCAGAAACTCCCGGCAGCATCAATCTCATTTCTCTCCTCAGGAAACTTTGATGACTGGTTCAACAAAAAGACAATTTTTCTCTCTTTCTGTGGCAATACTTAATAAAGCCTAATACTTACTGTGTACTTATTTAGTACTCGCATTGTACTTAAATGGTACATAACTGTTGATTACCTGGTACATACCTGCCATGTACAAAGAAGCCAATAGGACCACATCATCTGCAAAAAACAGAGAAGCGATCCTGAGGCCACCAAAACGGATCCCCTCAACACCTTGGTTGTGCCTAGAAGTTCTGTCCATAAAAATTATGAACAGAATTGGTGACAAAGGGCAACCGTGGTGGAGTCCAACTCTCACTGGGAATGAGCCTGACTTACTGGTGGACCAAGCTCTGACACCGGTCGTACAGGGACCTAACAGCCCGTATCAAAGGGCCTGATACCCCATACTCCCTGAGTACTCCCTACAGGGCTCCCCAAGGGACACGGTCGAGCGCCTTGGCACATGTAGACTGGTTGGGCAAACTCCAACTCTACACCCTCCAGGACCCTGCTGAGGGTGTAGAGTTGGTCAAGTGTTCCACGACCACGATGAAAACCGCACTGCTCCTCCTGAATCTGAGGTCCGACTGTCCGACAGAACCTCCTCTCCAGAACCCCTGAATAGACCTTACCAGGGAGGCTTGAGTGTGATCCCCCTGTAGTTGGAACACACTCTACAGTCCCCCTTTTTGAACAGGGGGATCACCATCCCAGTTGCCAATCCAGGGAAACTGCCCCCAATGTCCACACAATATCGCAGAGTCGTGTAAGCCAACACATCCCCACAACATCCAGAGCCTTAAGGAACTCCGGGCGAATCTCATCCACCCCTGGGGCCCTGCCACCGAGGAGCTTTTAACCACCTCGGTGACCTCAGCACCAGAGCTTGGAGAGCCTGACCCAAAGTACCCAGGCTCTGCTTCATCAGCGGAAGATGTGCCAGTGGGATTGAGGGGGTCTTGGAAGTATTCTGCCTACCGACCCATGACATCTCGAGTTGAGGTCAGCAGCACACCACCCCCACTATAAATAGTGTTGGTGGCGTACCGTTCCCCGCCTCCCCCGCCCTCCCCCGAAACCCCGGATGGTGGACCAAAATCGCCTTGAAGCCACACAAAAGTCCTTACTCCTCCCACGCCAGAGTTTTTGCCTCAGCGACAACCCGAGCTGTATGCCGCTTGGACTGCCGGTATCTATCAGCTGCTTCCCGGGTCCCACAGGCCAAAAAGGCCCGATAGGACTCCTTCAGCCTGACTGCATCCCTCACCGCCGGTGTCCATCACCGGGTTCGAGGGTTACCGCCACGACAGGCACCGACAACCCTGCAGCCACAGCTCTGATAAACATAAACAGCATAAACATTTAAACCTTTATTAATCAAATGTACCACCTTTCAAAATTTCCTGTGAACTTTGTGAAATACCAAACATGACTTCAAAGTTTCTCTCAGTCTGATACATTTAAACCCACATCTGTGAGGCTATCAGTACTAGAGTAAAATCTCAACTGGACCAAAATCACTTATAAGAAAGCAGTTGCACCATAAACACAGCAGTGCACGGCTCGAAGTCTAAAACAGGTTACGTAAGTCCGCACCTTGCCTGTGGAGACAGAGCTTTTTATTTCTCACTCCAGTGAACTGGTGAAATGCTCCAGGAAAGCATGACACAGTACTACTACCTCTGTCCATTTTACCCCCTCCTTCAACTTGTTTATATTTAATGTTTATAGATTTGATTTACCTTCTCAGAGCTTCAGTCGGATTTAAAAAGAGGTCTCAGTCTGACCGTGGTTTTGTTCTAAATGTTGCACAGGAAAATAAAGAAAACAACAAAAATAAATACAGAATACAACCGCAGGAAGGATGTTTTTGTGACTGGATGTGGTTGCTGGGTCAGACTTGTTTCAATCCCAGGAGAAGAGCATTTACTCAAAGATGGTGACAATAAAAAAACAAACAAACAAACACACACACAAAAACATCCCGGTGCAAGTCACATCATCAGAATGAACAAGAAGGAGCAGGCTGTTGCTTATTAAAGTTTCATAGAGAACAATGAAAAAGTAAAAACCAAGAAATATGCATATACAGTACTGTTTTTAAGTTTTTTTTTTTTTGTTTTTTTTTTTTTGTGCAACTTAGATTATCACTTTCGGCCTTGAAGAAACGAGTTGACATTTTGACTGTGGGACAGTTTTTGGTTTTATTTAGACGTTAACACAACGAGGGAATTTAGCACATGACAAAAATGGTGCAAGGTCTAAAAACATTTTTTTTTTTAGAAACAATGTATTTTTAATGCTTGGGGAGTGGTGGAGCAAAGGTTAGAGAAGATGGGCCTGTCATCGGAAAGTCATAGGCTCAACTCCTGGTACAGACAACATCAAAACGTGGGTGCTGAAACACCCACACCTGACTCCACCCTCATTCGCCCCACTCTGGGCCCCTGAGCAAGGCCCTTAACCTCCACCATATGCTCCCAAAAAGCAGGCATCTCTTGAAAATGAGTCCTCATGACTCACTGAAACCACCTGTATAAATAAACGGTAAACAAAATGAAAAAGAAAAAAGATAAGTATCATTGACAGTGATAATAATCCAAAAAAGTTACAATACATCAAACTAGACATTACAAACAGAGATTGCAGATGAGGTTTGAACATATCAACTCATTAAACTACAACATTTGGCTGTTGTTTTTCTTCTGTCTGTCCGTCCATCTATACGTCTGTCTGTGCGACTTCCTCTTGTTCGGTTTGCAGGGGGCAGCAGCTTGAGCAGGGAGGCCCAGACATCCCTTTCCACAGCCATCTCTTCCTGTCCTCCTCTTCTGCAAGCAAGGTGTTCCCACACCAGCCGAGAGATAGTCTCTCCATCATATCCTAGGTCTTTCCCAGGTCCTCCTCCATCCTGTTGGATATACCCACCAAATCTCCCTAGAGGTACTGAGGGTGGGTCCTTACAAGTTGCCCATAATGCCCCAATTGACGCCTCTCGATATGTAAGAGCAGTGGCTTTACTCTGGGTCTCTTTAGGATGACTGATCTTATTATCCTCTTCAAGAAGAGTCCAGCTATGCCACAGGAAACCAAACAAACACAATCATTTTGACTGCTTGTGTCCATGATCCTGGTTTTTTTAGGTCACCAAAGCTTGTGTGCACACTTGAGCGTAGTAACTTGGACTGACTGGTCAACAGGGCGCAGAGAGCTTCTCCTTTCAGTTCAGCTCCCTCTTCACTGCAACGGAAACACAAAGCACAGTGTCTGCAGTACTGCGAAAGCTGCACCAGTCTGTCGGTCGGTCTCATGCTCCATTCTTCCTTCATGAACAAAACCCCCAAGATACTTCAACTCCTCCACTTGAGGCAGCACCTCCAACCTGGAGAGGGCAAGCCAACCTTTGCGTGCAATGTGCCAAACTGCATTCTAACTAGCACAGCGCTACTTTCAGCACATCACCTTTCACACACACACAAACAAAGAAAACATCGACACACTCAAATGAGCCCACATCTTTTCCCCAGGTAAGCTACACCTTTACTGTTGGAATATGTGCCCAGTCCTCCTCACTGGGCACAATGGGCAGAAAAAAGTTCAAGGAACACAAACATTACCGGCAAGTAAAGTAAGCAAACCCAAACACGTACAAACTGAAGAGTCTGAAATCTAATTTTTTTAAATCAAGGCCTCAAGAGTCATTTTGAGGCCGGGGCAGCAGGGGGGGGATAAATTTCTTGGTTCTGGTCTTGTGTTTATACTGTAGTTAAAATAAATGTGAATGGAGTGACTGTGCAAAATATAAGGTTGAGGCTAAAGACTAAGGAAAACGGATGACCTGGGATTTATGGGATCTACTGTATTTGCTTTGTCACCCATAATTCTGTCTCCACTGTTTGCCTGATACTTAGTTTTAGATATTCTGGGTATTTATACAGGAGGCCAAGCAATCAGCTGAACTGTCTCAGTGTGAACTTTTTTAAAAACCACAAACAACAATTTATCCAGTGCACTTCACAATCAATAGGTGGAATTACAGGGACTCAAGTATAGTGCTTTGCTGATTGCTGAGTTGGTTTCATGAGCAATCATTGTGCTTTTCTTAAAGTTCTGGTTCAGTTTCAGAACTCTGCAATAGCTCATGACTAAAACTAATGTTGTCCAAACGTTTATCTTTAGCTGCGTCTGGGAACCAGCTTTACACTGATTATTGATTTTAACGGATGCAATAAAAAAGACCTGTGATGGCACTTCTTATATAGAAGTCCTCAAGAGTTCATCTGAGCCCATGGGATGAAACAGAAACTGGTCGTGATGAATTTGTGTTCATTATGAGAGCAGCTGCAGGGAAACTGCAGTGTGCATTGTCTAAAAGGTGACTCGCATGAGTGAGAGCTCCTGCTCAGGAAGTGAAGTGCCAGAGGTCAGACTTATCTCCTGTGGCAATGAACATCCTGTTATTATACAAGAGTTTTAGAATGCAAACATTCAAATGTATTTTTTTATTCTGTCAGGAGAATGAGCATATTTTGCATAACTTATTTATTTATTTTATTTTATTTATTCATTTCATAGCAAAATAAAATACATATCAATTAACATATATATACAGTATAATTACAAAACAATTTAAATATAAAATGAAAGGCAGCATATGAAGAAAAACATCTTATTTAAATCTGCTCCTTATTTGTCTAATAAACTATTCAAACAAACATATTCAGAAAATTGTCAAAACAAGTAAATAACTCAAGTGATATTTCAAATATCCAACATTTTTCATGAAATACATTCATATATTTTTTTTAGCGATTGGATTTTTACCAGTTTCTTAAATACCGAGATTGATTTTGCTTCCTTACCATCTAACTCCAAATCGTTCCACAGAAGAACACCCTGAATTAGGGTAGATCTTCCCTTCAAACTAGTTCTGAATTGCAGTTTAACAAAAACATCTTTCCCCTTAAGATTATAATTAGAAGGCAATGTATTATTATTAGCTCTATACGTAAATGACAGAATGTTATAATCCACCAAATCTTGAACTGGGCTACCTCCAAATAGGGAAACTGCATGTCCTGTGAAAACGCAGGGTGAAAGCTTTTCACACAGCGGACGTTTGCAGAAAGCAGGAAAATAAAGCTGTGGAAAAATACTGGTAAGCTGGAATTGGCAGAGATAGGCTAAATAGATTAGAAAGGATCTGAAGTTAACAAAAATTAGCTGAAATTGGCTGAACAAGTAGCTGAACACAGCTGAAATCAGCAGACCGAGACTCAAAGGAGCAACGAAATCATAAAAAAAAATACAAAAAGTTAAAATTAGCTCAAAAAAAGGCAGAGAAAAAGGCAAAAATTAGCAGATGTATTTATAAAAAAAAAAGTGGCTGGAAAAGCAGAAAAAGCTTAAACTAGCACAAAGAATCTGAAATTGACGTAAAAAGCTTAAGTTAGCAGAAAGAAGCTGAATGGAACAGAAAAATAGCCGAAAAGGCTCAAAATGAGCAGAAAGAGGCAGAAAGGAGCAACAAATTTTCAAAATCATCAGAAAAAAAAAATAAACACAAAAAGTGAAAGTTATCACACAAAAAAAAAACAACAACAACAAAATGAGCAGAAAGAGGCTTAAAGTAGCAGAAAAAAAAGTGGCTGGAAAAGCAGGAAAAAGCTTAAACTAGCACAAATAATCTGAAATTAACATAACAAACATAAATAAGCGGAAATAAGCTGGATAGAGCAGAAAAGTGGATGAAAAGAGCTAAAATGAGCTGAATGAGCTGAAGATTAGCACACAGAAGCTGAAGACAGCCGAACCAGAGCAAAAGCTCACGCGAGCAGTAAAAGACTAAACAGCCGAAGCTTTCGAAGGATCTGGAGCTCCATTCGTTTTCAACCAGAAAAACATGGCAGACAAAGCTAAATACTTCAGAAAATAAAAACAGCAAACATGCGCACTATGAGTTGAAGATGTTTGTCTGATGGTTTAGTTCCTGAAAGTTTCATTACAATCTGTTCAGCAGTCCGTGAGATATTTTACTAACAGTGTTGTTTTCAACAGGTGATGCCAACGGTTTCAGAATGGATGTCGCTCAATGGTTAGCAAATATTAGCTTTGGCGTCCATCTTGAATTTGTTAAATCAGTTGTAGATGTACATTTATTGAGTTTCATTAAAACCCATCCGGTGGTTCCAAGGAGCAACAACATGATCACCCTGCCTTCGGTGGTTGGAGCAGCCTTGTGAACATCTGGACGTTTCGTTCACAGCTACACATAAAAACACGTCTGGTGGAGCATAAGTTAGACTGCACTGCTCAGAAGGAGGTGACGAAGGACGCCACGAGCTCCAATGTGTTTGAGCGTGAACGACGTGCGCGGCGTTGCGTATTTTAGTGCTTGTGTGTGTTTCGGAGATGCTCTCTTGGCTCTCCCAGCCCTTGTCAGGAAAAATTAGGGCATCCCTCTTGGAGAAGCTGCAGAAAACACACTGCAGATACTCCCTCCTTTCAACAAGTGTGTGTGTGTGTGTGTGTGCGCATGTGTGTGTGTGTGTGTGCGTGTGCGTGTGTGTGTGTGTGTGTGTGTGTGTGTGTGTGTGTGTGAGAGAGAGATGAGCGGGTACATTTGGGTTTTGTTTTCAAACTAAAAATCTGTATTGTCTCAAAGACGCAGGTAGGTACCTGTAGGTCTGTGTTTATCGACCTGTTGAGACCATCTGAGCATGCTCAGTTGTCTCCGCTCGCTCCGCGTTTTCAAGAATGTTTTGGTTTCAACATTTAATAAAATCCCTCACAGAGAAGCGGGTAGAGCTGGATCAAAACCTCTCCTGAACCACCGGACAGGTTTGTCTTGAAACTTTCAGGAAGCAATCGTTTGTAATTGATTATGTTTTGGAGTCAGCTCAGTTCAAGTTGGTTTTAGAAAACACAAAAAATGGCTACAACCAGGCCTGTCGCGATAAACAAAAAAAATCAATTAATCACACGATAAATTAAAATTACCAATCTCATTTTCATTTATCGGCTTTATCGTTTCTTTGTGTCTCTCTCCTTTTTCTACTGAAGACACTGGATGACAAAAGGCTCAACTCCGGTGCTTTTCACTGACCCCTCCCTTTATATTTCTCTTTAAAATATGTTTTAGCCGTCTAAAAATCACCTTTTTGGATTGTTAAAAGCAGCTAAGCTACGAGCTAAGCTATGAGCTAAGCTAACACGCCAGCCTTGGAAAAAAAAAACCTCCATCTTGTCCAAGCTGAAATTCACAGTTGAAACCCGTGCCTAATTGAACGTCATCTGTTGTTGTTTGCGTGCTCCGAGCGCAGAAGTTAAGGAAAAGACTGATACATTCAGGGCCTTATCACCATCGGTGAATCTGTGCTTGGCGTAGATGCATTCATGGAGCGAGACAGACTTTGGTTGGGGAAAACGACAATAAACTAAAGAAACGCTGTTGCTTTGCAGAGAGCCTGGATTAAAACCTACAATGGCTTCATTTCTCCACAAACGTCATCCAACAGCATGAAATTTAATTTCAGCGTGAATGTCTGCAGAGTCCGTATTGACGAAGAAACACGGCGTGACTTTGTTTTTGTGCATCAGCGAGGTAACAAACATCAGGAGCGGCTGAACTGGAAAATCACCGGAGTGTACACAAGTCGCTCCATGTGGTTCTGTGTGCGTCTACATGTGTGTCTGACTGGATCTAGTTCAGTCGGATGGCGTAGTCTTCCAAAACCTATTCAGGTCACGGTCAAACTGACAGAGATAGACATGGGGGAAGGAGAGTGAGAAAGAAACCAGGAGATAAAACGGGGCATGATGCTCTTAGCAGTCACCAAGAAAACCCCTCCCTGAGAGGAAGATGAAGCTTCAGACAAGTGAAATGCTTATTTTTCAGGCACTACAAAAGGCGAGCAATAATGTGTTCGCCCATCTGATGTCAAAACATCTCAAGAACCGCTGAACGGATCAGGGGCGATTCTAGAACTGGACTTTTAGGGGCACTCAGCCCCCCAATGCTGACAATGGCTCTTGGCTTGAACAACGCAGGGGGCATTGCTGTCAGAAGCATTTGTAATGTGGGGGGGACACACTGGTGGGGGGGTCTGGGGGTCCTCATCCAGAAATGTTTGAATTAAGTAGATGCCATTTCCTGCGTTCTGGTGTATTTTAACAGGTTGTTAAACATCTATGTTTACATACATGAGTAAACACTTGATTCTATAACTAGTTTAGAGTCAATGGCACAACAACAATTAGCCTGACCAACAGCTCTCCTTGTGTGAATAGAGTACACTCTGGTTCTCTCATGCATCCTAACACCTCCACTTCACCCCCGGTCGACAACTGCATTGCTGCGCACAATACAGATGTGCTAGCTAAGATGCTACAGACGTAGCGCTACGCTTCTGTCACACATCCAACCCCCCCCCCCCCCCCCCCCCCCCCAGCTTCTGCAGGTAAGGGGAATTTCACTTTGGGACAAATTTATGTTGCTGATTGGTCAGTTGTTGATGAGCTTATTCAAATGGCGTCAAAGATCTGACTGGGGGTGGGGGGTGGGGGGGGATCAGTGTTTCCTTTAGATAACTTGCCATGATGGGGCGCTTATCTCGTCTGTGATTGTTGTCAACGGGGGTTGATACACGCATGCTGTGCTCTGTTTGTACTGACAGGTTGTTTTTGGAGAGCGGGGGCAGAAACACAGCTGTTTGTGCCAACAGTCTTTGAATTGTGGTGGGGGGTGTCAGCGTAAGGGTTCAGTGTGAAGGAAGAGGCTGCGTGAGGTCTGTATTGCATGCCGCTAGCTTAGCGCTACATCAGTGCTGACAAGTTGGGGGTGGAGCCAGCTCGGTTCCGTAGGTGAGGTACTCTGTTCATTTGACTGGATGCGGGCGCCCTGCTTGTGTAATGGTAGGGGAAACACTGGATTTTACTGACCTGTTTAAGAGTGTCATCATTTATTCCATATGTATGCCAAAATGTATTCAATATTTTGGTGAATCTAAGGTTTGAGAATTGAGTTTCTTTACAAAATCGTAATGATGGTTTATTTGTTTTCCTCGGGTACTGAGTTAAAATTTAACGGGGCTTGAGAACCCCCCCAAAAGAGGCTAAAATCACCACTGGAACTGATGTTTATGACTTTCGGCGACTTTCACAATAACAAATTTTGCGGGGTAATTAATTGTCTCAGAAATTATTGCGATAAACGATAATATTGTTTGAAATTTGACAGTAATTATTGTCAAATTTAAGAAGATATGTTTAATTTGTTTTGCGTGTAGTAACTTTTCTGACCACCAGATGGCAGTATAAGACTGTTTGAACTGAAGGATGGATAGTGAGGGAACAGCAGCGTGTCTCTAAGAAAAACGGGAGGGAGGCCCCTTGACGTGACATGGGCTGTCTCTCTTCGGTTCTTATATGGCGGCCGCTCGGTGTAGTTTAAGCTCTTTAGCATAGCATTTTTCAAACAAAGCTGTTAATAAAAAATTTGCAAACAAGTTCTCAGCTTCTTTTTGCAAAGAAAAACAACGTTTTACACAAAGGCACGAGTTTCAACTGTGAATTTTGGAGCTTCGACAAAACAGATTTTTTTCCACGAGGTCAGCCTGTTAGCTTAGCTTCTCAGCTTAGCAGCTTTTAATGATCCAAAAATATGATTTTGGACATTTAAAACAGATTTTACAGAGAAAAGAGAAAGGGAGGGGTCACTGAAGAACACCGGAGTTGAGCCTTTTGTCATCCAGAAAGAGAGAGACAAAGAAACGGTAAAGCCGATAAATGAAAATGAGATGGATAATTTTCATTTATCATGTGATTCATTGATTTATTGTTTATTGCGACAGGCCTACATTGGAGTGCATAAATAACTTTTGTGTCCCGAACTAACAAAAGTCTATCGGCCCGTAACGGTAGCACAAATAAACAAGAAAAAGCTGAAGAGAAGGAACACAATCATATGCAAATGGTTGTTCTCATCATGCATTGCTCTATGCGGTAATAATAATATTCTTCTGCTGTACAGCTGGCTAGCGCTGGCAGTAACACGGCACCGAGCTGTGGCCGCAGCCTGAAAAGTAGTTTTAACATCAAATCACGTCATTCCTCGAGTCGACTGATAAAGTAAATGTATATAAATTATATATATGTATATATATCTTGTGCGAATGCGCCACATAAAAAGCAGACATTGGGGAGTAATTTATTTATTACATATGGTCCCCAAGTAAAACTAATCGTGTGCGAATAGGCTTTAAACATCACATTTTTGTGTGTTCAGGGGGTTTATGTAGATTTGACTAGGTAAATTCTGATGTCAGATACGATGGGAGTTAATGGGAGTTTGGATGTTTGCACTCTGGAGACATTTGAGAGGAAACTATAAATTCTATGCGAGAGAAAACCTGATAAGAGTTTGATACACAAGCAATAACAGGATAGGAAGCTTGTGTCGTCTGGGTTACACACTGTCAGGGACGTGGCCTCTAGAGTCGGTCCGGAAGCTGTGTGATCGCAGTCGCTAATTGAAAAAGTGGGAAGGGAGAGATGGAAACGAGAGGAAGGCGATGGGAGGAAAAATTTAGATGAACAGGAGCAAAGCGGGAAGGTTGAACTAAACTTAGAGACGCTACAAATACCTGTACGCTAACGACGTTTGCTCGGTTGTCAATGGGAGAGCGGTGACATAAACTCATACAACTGCCAGTCAAGACAGTCGGGTAGCCCCAGTTGGAGCTCACTAGTTGTCATGGAAACCGTTTCCCTACTGTATAGCTCACCCCAGTGAGGATATGGAGAAGTGGATTCAGGTTTTGTTTCTGCTTTTTGTTTTTGTTTGTTTGTTTGCCGTCACCCCCCCGAGTGCCTGCTCCTTATTCGTATCCATAAAAAATAAATGGTTTTAATAACGTTGATGATTTATTTGCAAAGCGTGCGACTTTTCTCACAGCAGAGAATTCTTCAGGCAGTAACGTTTATTTTGTTGCTTGAGTGGTTTGTGACATTTTTGACTCAATTAACAATCAAATATTAATATATACATATACAGGTAACCCCCGTTTTACGGCCGAGATCCGTTCCAACGGCCGAGCCGTAAACTGATACGGCCGTAAAGCGA
>JARVGV010000694.1:4573256-4584441 GCA_031762435.1 Hypsolebias longignatus
GAGCTTTGCTAATTTTGCAGTGTGGCTGTATTTGTCCTCATTACTCACAACCTCTTCTTGGACCTGCTCCCACCTGTCCCTGGAGAAGTTCAGAGTTCAGTCATCACACACTTCTTAGCTGCAGGTGATCTCTGGTAGATTTCCCTGAAGAGGAAGAAGACTCAGCTGCTATCTCTGTCCCAAACTGAAAAGAAAACACAAAGAAGTAAAAATACATATACATAAAATAGTTAATAAGATTATAATTTTATTTTAAAAAAAGTTAATTAGATAATAATAATAATAAAAGAACAATTCATCTTCTTGAACTGTTGTTATGAGGTGGTTGAATCTCTCGGTCACTATCATCATCATCATCAGAGCTTTAATCTGCTCCAGGGCTTGTTGACAATATCGGTTTTAACATTTACATAAAGTGCTGAACTTTTTGATTGAAGTGTTGACGTGATGGATGTCGTAGCTCAATAATATTAAAGCCGGTGCATCAACAACAGAAACGTAGATCCAGATCTTTAAAAACTCCTACAGTCTGTGTTATTGCTCTGGACTGATCTGAATTACCTGATGAAGGTTGTTTAAATGCTGCTGTTAGCAGACTTTGCATCAAGCTGCTTTTGTAGAAGACGTTCACGTTCGGTTGACGTCGTTTCAAGAGTGTTAACAAGTCAGACGTGTTGCTGCTGCAGATCCAATCTCTGTGAAACAACGTCCACACACAGCTTTGGATTTGGTCACGTCTTTTAACAAGAAAGCCATAACGTTCCCAAACAGGAGACCGCAACGAGAAGCTAGGCTGCTAAACGCTACGCGTGCTGCAAGATAATAGCACTGTGCTGAAACACGCCTAGGAATTTTAGTTCCGCGTGATAATCTCCCGTTAATAAAATGTAATGAGTGAAAAACTGACCAAAACGGTACGCAGGTGGACCAAACAGAACGTGCCATACCAAAACGGTTCGGTACACCCACGTGTACCGCCACACCCCCAATATTAATTGTTCATAACCTTTTCATAAAGTCCCCTTTCAAAAAGGTCTGAACAGTCCTTTAAATTACTACTCAGAACCAGTCCTAAGCACAATGAACCTCAGGAGATTGGCACTTTTCAGTAAAATAACACAATAAAGAACTTTCTTGAAGTGTATTTGTTGAGTTATCTTCCTGTTTCCATAGAAACATAATAATGAACTGCAATGTACTCCACTTAGCTTATGAAGTTCAATTCTGGCTAATTATACAAATATTTATGTTTTTTACATTGTTCCTTCAAATAAACCCTTTAAGTGAGGTTCAGCACAATCTTACATTAAGAACTATACACTACGTAATGTAAAAACACCTTCAGCTGTCAAATGAGCTATCTAAAGGTCCTTCTTTCACTTTAAAAGATCCCAACTATTCTAAAATACTTCACTTTGAAAAAGCATTTTTGAAACACAGGGATACCAGTTTTTTGATCTTTAAACTATTAAAACACAGACATCATCTACTTCGTGGAATAGTTTCATTAAGTTTGAGATGACCGCAGAGCGCCGATGAAGAGGAGGGGACTTCTTTTGGGGTCGACCAGTCGCCATCAATCCAGCTGCTGCCACTATTGACAAATGGTTGTATCAGTATAGTATAGCTGAGGGTGTGTTTTCAGTCGTTCCTCAGCCTGCAATTTGACAAATGTAAGGGAGGAAATGAATTGAAAGGTTTTTGACATGTAAACACCTAAGATGGATTGTTGCATAGAGGTGGAAATGGAGTTTGTGCTCTTGAGAGAAAAACATACAACAACAAAAAAACTTAAATTATTGCTTTGTGAAGTATCCGTAACGGATACCTTTGCACTCTAATACTATTTGTGGATTGATAAACTGTACCATAATATCTGATATACTACGAATGATGCAATTGGCATATAAGTGAGCCAGCATTTAAGAATGGAAACACCGTTGTCAAGAATGTCTGTTCCAATAAAATGGACAACAATTTGACGTGGCATGCTAAGTGCCTTTAGCATGCTGTTAGCACACAGCTGGTGATATAGATATTATTCTCAGGCAAAGCTTGGGGTGAAACCATTACACCGTGTTACCGATTGAAAATTTGGGCTCAAATTGAGAGTCACCTGGTCACTGGCCCTCCAGGACCGCTATCCTGCATGTTTTAGATGTTTCTCAGTTTTGACACCTCATTTGAGTAAATTAGCGATTAACATACTTCTGTAGAACTTGAAGACTTGCAGAAGAGCAGAGAAACAGCCAAAACATGCAGCATAGTGGCCCCCAAGGACCAGGTTTTGGAACCAATGCTATAGTCTGACTCAGGCGGTGGGACAACCCGCATCAAGAAAGCAATCCATCGTCAAACAGGTCTGCAAGAGACAAATTACCCAGGTGACAGGAAAGCGTGTATTCAGGAGCCCCCAGGAGAACATCTTATGGAAAGGAACCAGCTAGTGTAATTTAATGCCAATTAGGGGGTGGGACAAGACAAATAGAGCTTTACGATTGGCTAGGGCAGGATGATATGGCCAAAACTTTTATCACAATATATTTCTTAATTGCGGTTGATAATGATATTATTCAATATCGATATAAACAATATAAAAACTATACAAACTGTAAAAATACAGTAAATTAATATTCACCTTTTTTTTATTTGTGTTCAGCCTTCAAAGAAATTTGAAATCACCGTCAAATAAACATAAAACTCTCAATTTTGTCAACATTGATAGTATGAACTTAAACAACATAATGTAACCCATGCAACAAATGTCTGCGTTTGAAATATAAAAAATGTGCTCATATCACCATTATTGAATAAAAGTACTGTATATTGTGATATATATGTCGATACTGACTTATTGTCCAGCCCTACGATTGGCCCCTTTGTTTTTGCAGCCAAGGCAACAGAAAAATGCACAAACAAACAAGAGGTTAAGGAGATCATTTAGCGATACTTGTCCCCATGTCTCCCATTAGGCATTTTCCTTCAAATTTAGATTTAACCCTAAACTCCCATTTTGCTTTCATATCACACCATTTAATTCCCACTTGATTCATCTTTTGTGGCAACAGAAGTGCATCAGGTTTGTGTTATTGTCCAGTTCGTCTAAAATAAGCCCAGACTTTGTGTTTTTCCAGAACGACATGAGGAACTATAAACGTCTGAACTTGTGATGGAACCGCTTTGGGTAGTTTGAGACTGTTCTTCTTGTCAGGGTTTCAGGTGCTCTGATGAGACCACGGCACTTTGCTTCTGCTCTGGAGAAAATGTCTTGGTGGTACCTGGATGATTGAGCATGAGCTTTGTTGTCTTGGTGTTTCTACACAAACGGCAAAACTTGAACAAAAACAAAAACAAAAAAAAAACCCCTTTTTTAACCTTTTTCACTTTTGTGTCTTCACAGAAACCTGCTGGACATGGACACCTTCTCCAAATCAGACCCAAGTAAGATAACTGAATATTATTCTGCACATGGTGTGTTTTATTGCCTCACTTAGTGGAAAGGCCCATCATTTTTATCTTTATGTTAAAGTGATTTTTTCCCAGTAATGCCTCGGGTTGGCCTCATGCAGGTCTGACTAATGCACGACGCTTCTCCTTAACAGTTTACAGATGGGGTGGCAAATTTCCTCTCGTCTTCACGCTGTGAAAAATTTATATTGTGTCGGCTCCAAGAAATTAGGTTTAAAGACAAAAGAGCTCCTGTATGTAAGAGCTGTGATCTCTGTGTCTGTTACTTGACTTGATACTTTCTAAAAAGATCATTGACGTCTTCTTTCCCTCCATGCTTTGACAAATATTTTACTTCTGCTGTGACAGAGTTGAAGTTCCTCTTTGGGCTGTTTTTGGTGTTTTCGTGTGGATGGAAATGTAGTAAAACTGTCCCGTGTTTAAGGATAAAGATCATTTTGAATAGACAGTGTTTCTGTGTGAACATTAAAAGTAAATCTGCAACTTATTAACTTTCAGAGTCGACCTGTTTGTGGTGTTCATGGGCAGGATCTCAAGGCGAAATAGTGGAGGAGAGGGTGTCTTGTTATGCAGATGATGCAGTTCTGTTGGCGTCTTCAGATCTATACCTTCAGTGGCACTGGGGTAGTTTGCAGGTGAATGTGAAGCAGCTGGGATGAGTTTGAGCTCCTCTAAGTCCAAGGTTATGGTTCTCAACTGGAAGCAGGTGGAATACACCCTCTGGTGGTGAAGGAGTTCAAGTTTCTGGGCGTCTTGTTCCTGAGTGATGGTAGAATGGAGCGGGAGATGGATCCACAGATGAGGGCCTCATCCTCAGTAGTGAACGCTTTGCTTCGGTCGGTCGTGGTGAAGGAAGATTTGAGCCAAAAGGCAAATCTCTCGATTTACTGGTCTGTCTACGTTCCAGCCCTCACCCTTGGTCGTGAAGTTTGCATCATGACTGAACGAACAAGATCCCAGATAAAGCAGCCGAAACGAGCTTCTTTCGTAGGGTGGCCGCACTCAACCTTCGAGGAGCTCTGTCATCTGGGGGTAGGATGCCTCCTGGACGCCTCCCCTTGGAGGTGTTTTGGGCATGTCCCACTGGTAAGAAGCCAATCACTGGAAGGACTGTGTATCTTTTGTGGTCTGGGAACACCTCAGGTCCTCCAGGAGGAGATGGAGTGTGTCAGTGAGGAGATATCTGGGCATGGAGATGGAGTCAACTCAAGCAAACACAAAAAACATCTATAACTCAGTCAGTTTTATAGATATTAAGGCAAATTTTGGTGTTGTAGTAGCTGAGAGTGATCCCCAACATGTACTCTAAGCACTAAGAGATTGTGCAAAACTAATTTTGTGCATGTAAGGCAACATGCAATAAAATTAAAGACCCCAAGCAAAGTTTAATTTATACTTTTTTCTTTGGCATATTTTGTCTATAAAACATATTATGCCTCTATGGGATGATTTCAGTTACTGGTAAGTAGCTCCAAAGAAAATTGCAAAGCTTTGAGTTAATGGTCACGTCAGATGGCTAAATAAAGGTTTTCAATCATAAAAAATATATATTTTCTACAACCTTGTATTTCAGAGTATCTGTTGGCTCTTGTTGGCGACATGACAACCCGTTACTGAATGGATGAGTCTGAGAGTGATACCTGCCCTAAAATAATGAGCATTTGCTGTAATGGCATGGAATCACAGCTGCAGAAACGACACCCCCCACCTGAAATTACAGAACGTGAGCTCCGACGGCATTAGCAGATGGATGTCGCTCCGAAAACCACTACGCTTTGAATCATCCTGCTGTTTAACTCTTAAAAAATCGGATTCATCCCCAATCGAATCCTTTAGTTTTCACCCGGAGCAGCTCGTGTCTCTGGGATGTTAATGATTACCTCTGTAACAACAGACCGTGACACATTTAGGCAGTCAGCACATTTACAGCAGGGAAAAGTGAGTCAACTTGTTGATGTTGATGATGAGACCAGCGATGACGTGATGGTGACTGGAAGGAGGGCTTAACTGAACTGAGGCGGTCTTTTCTGCTGAGCGTGGTGACTTCAGGCGTCTGATATGAGCCTGGCTGGCAGGAGAAAAGAGCAAGGAGGTTTTTAAAAGATATTGTGCGTATGTCACCTGAAAGTAAAAATGTATTTAACACTCAAAGAGCAGCGGGTTATAAATAAAAGCTGTGTTGGATCTGACGCAGCGACAGAAGACAAAATGTTGGATTTTTCCTCGTTTCTCTTCTCCCGAGCGTCTCCCGCCACTTGTCACGCAACAGAGGACGTGTGGCTTCAAAGTCCTGAACCTGAAGCGTTTATTTATTCTAGCTCAAATACATCGTTCAGACATACAAAGTGTGGTTTGTGTCGAGGTTCTGAACAGTCACTGTCTTACCTGTTGCAGAGAGCTCTTTGGAAGATCTCTGCTCGAAGAAATATAGTTTGAGTTTGGTATTTTGACAAGCTAACGGTTGATTGAGTGTTGAGACTGAGGCCTTGTTGATCATTTTGAGCCATGGCCAGCAGGAGGTTAGTAAATTATGTTCATATCGTTGAGCATTAGGAATAAAACTCATAACTTGTCATTTAAACCATGACATTAAGTATGTTTTTTTAGTATTCTCTGTTTCATAAAGTGACAGCGTTCAGTTTTCTCTGTTTTTATCGCCTGCCTGTCAAACTTGTAACAAAATGACTTTTATTTATTTATTTTTTTTTGTTGCAATTACTGACAAATTGTTACAGAGTGGTTTGAAGTAAGCATTTTAATAATTCACACCTATTAGCAGAGATACATGGCAGCTGCTGCAACTTGACGAAATGAGATAATTTGCCGTTAATGATTAATGTTAACGACGCTTCTCGTCTCTGTTCTTCACAGTTTGTGTTCTCTACACGCAAGGAATGGGCAACAAAGAGTGGAGAGAGGTCAGTGAGCGTTTTACAGACCGCCGTGGACCACATCCACCATGTTTCCTTTAAGTATCGGAGGCTCCATTGGAAACACAAACATGAATTAAACTTCATAGACTCAAGCACTTTTTTACGCTTTCAAGTCATCTTGAAAGAGGATTTGTTTCTAAAATCTTCATGTTCACTTGTCATCGTAGGACAAAATAGATCTACAATATAATTTTCATGCCATATCAGAAGATGATAGATGGATCTTTGCTCGTTTCTTTTTGTTTAAATCGGCTAAATTGAGCAAAACTGTAAATAAAAGACAAAGATCAGCAAAACAGAAGGTGTTTACAGGAATTTTTTTTATTTTTTTTTATTTATTATTTATTTATTCATCCATTTTATAATAAAATACAAATTACAAAAAAAAAAAAGAATAGCAATTTGCGCATAAAAAAAATATATAAAATGAAAGGCAGCAGATGAAGAAAAAAATCTTTATATCTGCCCTTTTTTTTAACCTAATAAACAATTAAAACAATTCAAACAAAAACAATTTCCTGTAAATACCAAAAACAAAAACAAAAATGAAATGAAATGAAATGAAATTAACTAAATATTCACATACAAATAATATTTAAACTCATTTCATATATTGACATTATTTAAACTTTTTAGCCATAACCATTCTTCTAAACAATTTTTTTAAATAAATACCAGATTTTTTTTTTTTAGAATTTTCTGTAAATACCAAAACAAAATGAACAACTCAATAACCTCCATGTCACATATAAAGACTAATTTAAGCTAATTTCAAATATATTTTTTTAACAATTCAAACTTAACCTTTCTTTTAAATCCAAACATTGATGTAGCTTGTTTAATATCAGTCTTCAAGTTATTCCACAACCCAACTCCTCGAATTATGGTTGTTCTTCCTTTCAAACTGGTTCTATATTTAAGCTTCACAAACATATCAGTTCCCTTAAGATTATAACAATTTAAGAGATCTCGTTGTTTCAATTGAGCTGGATATTTTGATAAATATAAAAGTTGTAAAAAGCAGAAGTCTTAGCCAACTCTCCTTCAAGCTGACTGAGCATTTGTACAATAAAAAGTCCGTCATAATCTCAAGCCAGATGACTGTTTTTAATGTTACTATTCAGTTTAATCATCAGTTGGTTTTACACAGGTGGATGATTTTTCCCGGGGTTATAAATAGTCTGAGTAGACTCTTAATTATGACGACCAGTCGCTCCATAATTAATAAACTCCATGTCCAACGTTTTCAAGCACGTGTTCTCTCTGTGGGACGAGTGAACTGTCATTGGCATGTTTCGCCCTCGTGAATATCCATGGATGTAAATGAGGGGCCAAGTCTCCGCAGCCTCAATCATTTCCAGTTATTCCGGGTTCTGAGACGACCGTCGTCTGCATACTCTATTAACAGAGTGAGTTAAATGCCATACGGGGCCCTGCGTGACCCCCCACCGACTCAAAACGTCAGCTGCTGTGCGTTTTCTACTCCAGAGCTCCTCATCATCTGCAAGCAGCGTCTCCCCTGACGTTCCTCCTGTAGGACAAGGCTGCGGGGAACACGATGTTTACACGAGTCTCCGCAACTCACAGAAAGCGTTTAAAGACCGTTGGTCTTTGTGTGAATTAAACGCCACCAAAGACGAGAAACGCTTCAAACCGTGGCTGTTTTCTAAAACGTTTATTTTTGTTCTTCCCTCTTTAGTTCGGCAGAACGGAGGTGATCGACAACACGCTGAACCCGGATTTTGTGCGGAAATTCATTTTGGATTACTTCTTCGAGGAGCGGCAGAACCTCCGATTCGATTTGTGAGTGTAACTTTGTGATTTGTGATTCCCTGAACTGTTGATTTGATTCAAATTTAAAGGGCACGTCCAACTATTTTAGTTTGAAAACTTGCAGACTTATTCAAACTTGTCTCTTACATTGTGAATAACAGTCCAAGTGTCCAACATAGTTTGGCTACTGTTCTATGGAGAACAAATTGTCATCTACTGTTTTTCTACTCCTTCATTGTGTTTTTCCACTTCTTCTACCCCCTCAAAACCTCCCGTGGAAGAGAGATGGTCTCAAATATCTCGGTGTCTATCTAGGGGATAAGGCTGTAGTACAGAAAAAAAGGGAAAATGTGGAACAGAAGGTCAAGAATAAATTGGAAAAATGGAAATGTCTGCACTCTAAGATGTCCTACAGAGGCAGAGTGCTAGTTTTAAACAACTTAGTTACATCACAACTATGGAACAAACTATCGTTTTAGACCCACTTCCAGATCTGTTAGTGAAAATACAGTTTGAGATGGTAGATTTTTTTTTGGAACGATACACCTTGGGTGCCACAGTTGGTCCTGTTCTTACCGAGAGAGGAGGGGGGGAACAGGGCCATGTCCACCTGGCCAGCAGAACGGCCACTTTTTGAATACAGTTCCTCCAGAAGTACCAGGCAGGACCTCCTGACACTGTGTGGAGGGACGTGGCCAGCTGCATCCTCAGACGTGTGAGTGGGTTGGGGCTGGATGCTGCTCTGTTTCTAACCAGTGTTGGCCTTTTAAAGTTAAAGGGGTTGCCCCAGTTTTATCAGAGTACAGTATTTTCAAAGTGTTTTCTTTTTTCAAACCAAACAGATCAAAAACGTATAATTCTCTGCAGCAGGGATGTGTGATATGGCATAAAATTCATATCACGACATGTATTGTGAAGGGTGGCGATAACGATATATATCATATGTTTTTGGTATAAAACTTGCAATAGGAATTAAAAAAAGTGTAGGGTGTCCTTTTGCCATCATTTATTTTGAATGCTATATCACAAAATAATCTCAAGGTCATTGCACTACTAGGTCCAGAGAGTTTGAAAATAATAAACAAATCAAGTATCAGGCTTCTTTCTTGTAGTGCAAAACAGTGCAAAAGCTGTCAAATGTAGTTTTAGCCATATGTTTTAAACAAAAGAACAGTTTCCAGTCTTCTCACTTAATAAATGAACAGCAACAGAGCAACATTTTACACTGAAACACTTCCAACTCTCTACCGGGCGTCTCTTTCTGCTTTAAGGAGAGCTGACACAAAATGGTGATCAGTTTCCTCTGTGGCTTTGACCAGAGGGTCTCGCAGTAAAATCACACAACACTGTGTATTTTTCACAGATCAGAGAGCAGGTTTCTCTAAAGGTGACCAACGCTTACTTTAACTTTAGACGGAAAAAACAAAACAAAAACTTGCGACGGAACACAGCGTTTTGCGCTTGCGTTCGAATACGGCATCACTACGGCAAGCCGGACGTGGTTAGCTAGTAGCTTTGCTACTTGGCTCTCCAAGAAAAGACATTAACACCACATACGCACAGTTTTCAACTAAAAAAAAGTAACGATTAAACTGACTCCTCTGATTTTACATCAGACGCCGGTAGAAGACAAATCTCTATCATAGGTTAAATGTCTATCATGTCTACCATGCACCGTTTATATCGTGCATTCCTACTCTACAGTGGCTCTTAGAGGAACCACTAGTCTGTGAAGCGAGAATGGACGTCTCTAATAGCACGGTGCCGGGTCTGTCAAAGGTACTGTGCAAATCTGGGATGGTGACCCTGAGGCGGTTGCTGGAGATGGCTGGACCAGACTTCTCCAGCATCCGAGAGGTGGTTTTGTGACCTCATTTCCACGTAGCCTCACTGTTCCACCGGCCTCCCTCTCATTCACACATGGACTCTGTCTTTCTATGGCTGACAATGACCCCGCTTTCTTTAATTGCACACCTGCACCTCTCCAAGGTCTCTTCCACCTGTTCCCTGTTCTCACCACATATCACAATGTCTTTTAGCCTATTTGGCCACATTTTGAAATTATTATGTGCATTAATTCTAAATCTTGCTTGATCGTTTAGTGCTCAAATTATGTGTTGGGAATCACTCTCAGCTGTTACCACAACAGCTCAAGATCTGTAAAACTGAACGAGATAGAGCAGTTTGTGTAGCTTCTAATGTCAGCTGGGTTTGGTAGCCATCTTGGATTGGGTTGAATTATGCACGTCCAAAGGGTTGATTTCTGAAACTTTCATTAAAATCTGTCCCATGGTTAATGAGATATTTTGCTAACCGATGCACAGATGGCTCACATACAAAGGCAAAAACATTATCATCCGCCGTTGACAGGCACAATAAAGACACTTAAGGTTTTATTGTTTTCAAACCTCCAGGCGGCGTCCTGTTGGAGAGTGGATCTCTTTGCCGCTGCTCTTCCAGATCATATTTTTCTTAATTAAATGAGGATTTCAACAGCTTAGTTTTATTAAAACACAGATTAATTAGATTATAATTTGTGAACCTGTCAAGCCATGACCAGAAACTAACTCCGCTAGACTCGTGCGAGGAGGAGTGGAGTTCTTCTTCGACAAACATGCACAAGGAAGGGAAGCAAAGAAAAGCAGTAGAAGAAAATAGTTTGTGTGGGAGGAAGTCTTGCCTGTACAGTATATGTTCCCATAAACATAAATATCATTATTATATTTCTTCCACAAAGCCAGGATGACAGTTTGACGTTTTGAACAGGTGGTTTGTGTTGAGTTTTGAAATAATTTCTGGTTTACTGACTGAGAACACGTTTGAGCGAATCTTTCTTGTGCACGTGTCACGCCAGTTCGTGTACATCTCCATATTCCAGCTCATCTGTCGTGGTGTTGCTGGATGACACAGTGCATGTACCCACCTTGTTCATCTCGCATATACGTTTCTCAATACTCTGACCACAGCAAATATGTGTAGTTTTTTTAACAGCTGGGAATTTGGGATAGACA
>JARVGV010000694.1:4687921-4699698 GCA_031762435.1 Hypsolebias longignatus
TATGAAACTTAAATTTAAAAACAAAAACAACAAAAAAAAATGCACATTGCCCGCCACCTTAGAGGTTTAGATTATCATGATATTGTTGTCATTTTGGTCATACCTTGAAGATAATCTTATGTGAGATTTCACCAAATTGTAGCTAAATTTTAGCTGAATAGAGCTAAATCTTCTCTGAGGGACTCCCATTAAATGATAGTTTGTTTTGGCTTCGTCTCAACCAGCAGTCTGCACGAGGCTCAACTCCGTGTAACTGTGTTTTCTCCCAGTAGCAACACATTATGGAATGACACAACACAGATGTGTGTGTGTGTGTGTGCGTGTGTGAGCGTGCGTGTGTGTGTGATAATGGGTCACTGGGGAAAGTGGTGAATTCCTCATACCTACGTTCTCTGGAAAGTGATTATTTTTAGTTTGCTGCCTCCTCAGCCTTACGTGGGCGTGTGTGAGGAATCGGATATGTAGCCAGACACACTGATACATGTATGTGACCTGACGTACGAGCAGGAGGCTGACTGATGTACAGAGAAAGGGTCAGGGCTGTCAGGGAGGGTTAGAGAATCATCCGACGAAGCCATGACTTCACCGCGGCTCTGCTGACTCCACATATATCCACTCTTACACTGAGCACAACTGGTGTGCTGAGCTGCTTGAACATGCAGAAAAAACCCTGCTAAATTAACAATGTTTGCACATTTTGTGAGGCTTTCTACAGATAACCCCCACTCCCTGTGCAATTACCACTAACAGAAGTGCAGGTACGAAACAAACATCAAATTAATTTCTTTGAAATGGGCGAAATGGCTTTTTCCGTTGGAAAAAACAAAACAAAAACTGAATACTGAATCACAAAGTAGCAGAACACTAGCTGAAACTTAAAACAAGAGAATAACTAACTAACAGCTGCTAATGATAATAAAATACTAGTTAAGTGCAGCAAAACTAAATACAGTAGTCCCTCGTTTATTGCGGGGGGATCATACCCTGAAGACCCGCGATAAGTGAAAACTGCGAAGTAGGAATAGTATTACAAGTAGTAAGTAATGGTTTATTTTACTACACACATTTTAGACCCTTCCCACACACTTGCAATATTCTAAACTCTAAAGCTCCAAAAGAGCACAGAGTGTCATGACAGATGTCATGTCATTTTCATTGGCCAGAGCTCATGTTGTTTACATTCACTTCCTGTTTTCATTGGCCAGAGCTCATGTTGTTTACATTCACTTCCTGTTTTGTGGGTCAGAGCTGTATCTCCACTTCATTCTGGTTATTTAGCTTCGACTTCGATTTGCACCTTATGCCTCTCAGCTGTTTCATGTTCTCCATCACCTCCCTCACTGCCCATGTCCCAGCAGCTCTTCTGTCGTTCTGTTTCTAGTTTTAGAGGCTCTCTCTTCCGTTTGTTTGATCTTTAAATTTTTCTGAAACACTTGATTAGGTTCGAGTCAGTCTGCTCGTGCACCCAGACGTAGGTCCAACCCTTCATCTACTGTTCTGTAGATATGTTCTCTGAGACTGTAGAGAAATCCACGGTTCTGCAAACAGAACCCATCATGTCCTGGTTATTAATCTGCTCAGATGGAAAGACCAGTACAAACTGGTGGCTTTAAGGAAGCTCATTAAAAAGGTGGGAAGTCACGACTGAAGAAGCAGATCTGTTTTAGTGGCTCAGAAGAAAATGAGCAGAGCAAGATAAATAATTGGTAAAATGACAGGAAGCTATTTTTATTTTATATTCTCTGACTGTGTTTGTGACTAAATTCTGTCCAGAGGAGATATTTTGCTAACAGACGGTGTAGATCTTGACAGGTGTGCAACGTGTTGTGCTCAGAGTGTGTGTTGGCGATTGTTCACACCAAATTTGACCTCAGTGTGTGTAAAACTGCTTTGAGTTGAAGCCATTTCGATGTTTGATAATGTTCCTAAGCTTTGGCGGCCATCTTGATTGGGGTTGACTTCAAAAGTCCAGTGGTTTGTGGGATATTTTACTAACAGTCCAGACAAACGAACCCAGGTAATAATGTTGTTTTAGTTAACGTAATGATACAGAGCTGAAATATTAAACTCCTTAAAGTTTGTGGATTTAAAAAAAGTTAATTTTCACTCAAGTGAAAATAAAAATCCTTGTTTTTCTGATTTTGCTCTTTCAAATCAGCAAAACAAATAAAAACCTAAATAACCTGAGAACCCAGCTTTATCCCACAGCGCCCCCTACTGCTCCAACTTAGTAAGCTTCAAAGACTTTTTAGAGTTAAAATTAAAACAATTTTTTTATTGTGTTTATTTTCAGCTTCTTTGCTCATAATTATCACTGCATGAGTTTCATTGTTTGACTTTTTCTTCACCTGCAAAATTCATTTGAATCTATTTAAAAATGTTTAATCATATTTTTGCTGGCAGCGCAAATAAATCTTTCTGACCACTAGTTTGTTGCGACAACTACCGGGTAAATGCTTAAATTTACAGACTTTTATATTTTAGCTTCTTTGAAGGGGAAAAAAAGTTTATGCATTGTTTATTTTACAATGTTCACTTTATTTTATCAGTCTCAAAATAAACTGTTTCAGTTAAGCATGTGAGGGTTAGGCACCTGAAAGCAAAAGGGCAATAATGTTTCTAGTGTCTCTGTTAGCAAAATATCTCATGAACCACTGGAAAGGTTTGAATGAAATGCAGCATTTAATGTTTTGGGTTAATCCAATTTAAGATGGCCACCGAAGCTAATAATAGTTGTTTAGAAATTGAGCTAAACTTGAGCGGTAGTAGCTGAGAGTCATTCACAAAACACACTCCGAGTGCAACCGTATGAGATTCGCTGAACATCATTTTTAAGGTTTGACCAGAAAAATTTATATATACATCTTGTTTATCCCAGATTAAAGCTCAGATGCATTCTTTCATACTACAACTTTAACATAAATGATCAATAAACTCTTTATAGTTGTAGTTAAAAGTTTAAAAACGTGTTGAAACAGCTTCATGTTTTTTTTTTTTTTAATTACGACTTTTATTCACATTACTCCAAAGGAGCAGCTTACTTACAGCTGGATGGACACAAATACAAAGTTTCGGGAAATGCGTGCAACGGTCGGCAAACGTCTGAGATCAACTCTGTAAACAAAAATCAGAGTGAAAATGGAAATACTGGAAGTTAAGAGACTGGGCAGAAAGGGCTGCAGTGGCTTCACGTACTACTCAGTCTTTGCTAAATGTGGAAACTATAAACCTAAATTAAATCAAATAATTTCACTTGACATGTTAAACAAATGTCAGTTTAACGTTTTATCAGCTGAGCAGAGGTTCACACACCGTCGTACCGGACCAACATTCACAACAACAACCTAAACGAAGACAGAAAATTCAATAATATTAGGCTGAATTTCAAGACATGAACTCAAAACAACATCTAAGAACTCGTTAAATCATGTTTACAAAGAGAAAAAACAACCAAATTAATCACACAAGACACGAACGTCACCAAGTGTTTAAAAAAACAAACGAACTAACAAATGGATGAAAAATGGCTGACATTGTTGGATCCCTGCGGCTTTATCAGCATCATAATTAAAGTAGAAATCATTAAATCGTCCCTTTTGTTTGACATCAGTCTTCTTTGTTAGCCAAAAAAAAAACAGCATCCCCACAATAAAAACACAGTTTACAGTATGGCTATAATCACTTTTGGTCTCTTCATTCATAAACACAGCTTGAATTTACAATTTGTTGTTATTCAAACACAAAAAACAGTGAGAAGGAAATTCATTGGGTCATGTTACACCCCGTGGAAAGATAAATTAATGTAAAAAGGTGTTTAAAAAAGCCTTTTTCATGGTAAAATCCTTTCCAAACAGGCTACAGTTTAATTAATGTACAGACATTTTTTGTAACAATCCAACTCAGTAAATTCTACAAACGCCCAAAATTGTGAAAAAGATGCAAAGAAATTTGTTGGTCCCCTTACAGCTCACTGAAACGATGCTTCGTTTAATTCACAGCAATCATCTGTTTATCTGCACGCCTTTAGTATGTAACAGAGTAAACAAAACAAAAATACTGTGAAGAGAAATTACTTTAAAAGATATGCTAACACAGCATGAACAGGTTTAGTGGCACACTTCTTGGCATTAGTCATGCTTCAAAATGAGTGAATCAGAGGTGCTTTCAAACTCTCCAGCACATTTTAAAAATGAACGACTGGGTAGTTTGGTATCTTTGTGTTCACACCCCCAACACGGAGCAGAGAAAGTCTTATGACGAAGGATATGTATATATACATCCACGTTAAAGGTCAAGCCTACAAGACCGTCTCCTGTTCCTCGAACCAAAGCTGACCTCTGTTAAAAAGTAGGTGGTTCACGGGACTGTGGCCAACCTCTCCGAATGTGGATGCAAGAGGAAATGCAACCCCGGATAGTTCAAACAGATAATGTGGATGATAAAGAGCCAAGAAACCATCCAAAACCAGTGAGCTTCAAAGTCAAGGTGCGTCCCTCTCTGATACGCACCATCCATCACAGGAAAGCTCCACTATTATAACACGAAAAAAAAAAAAAGTAAAAGCCAGATGAGAATTTACCAAATCGCTCGTTGATATGAGATAAAACTGGAGCTTTTTGGTTTCAGTCACATCAGTTACGTTTCATTATTGTGATAGGGTACCAACAAACTGAGCTGCTTTACATTTACGATAAAAGATTCTAGAGATGCACGATATTGGATTGTTGGCCGATATCCGATATGTTAAAACTTATTGGCAGATAACCAATACCAATATTTCTTTCCCTAGACCTACTTATAGAGACTACAGAGCTTTCTCTGCTGTGGAATTGAAATACATTATTCTGCCCGGTCTTTGTCAGTTTTGCCTGCTACCAAGTGCAGATGCCAAAAAAACAGCGCCTTTTATATCGGTGAGTTATTTTGATGGAATGACCGATATTTAACTTTATCGCTAATATCGGCCGATACCATGCTGATAATACCGTGCATCCCTAAAAGAAACAGTCGTAAGAGAATGCATCAAGCTCCCAGGGTAGTGTTTGCACCCTGTGGTTGGACAGATGTGCAGAAAGCTGGTTCAGATGGTGAACTCCTTCCAAACAAGCTACGGTGATCAGCTCTTTGAACGTATCGACTCTTTATTACATTTTCAGTGTGAGCTCAACAGATTTCCAACGTTTCGACAAACAATATGCTTCTTTTGAGACAGTTCTGTCCTCAGATGTCACACGTTCTCTGAAGATCTGATGTCCATCTCTCCTCCTCACCACATAAACCTCTGCGTGGCTGTGCTGTCCGGCCAGTGAAACGTCTTGGCGATGAAGATGTAAACCGTGGCGGCATTGACGGCGGTGTACAGCAGGAACTCCCCACCCAGTCTGGGAAGAGAGGGGAGGGGCATGTGCAGGCGGTACATCAGGTACGGGACGATGAAGTACCGGAACTCCAGGAGCTTCTGTGGAACCGTGGCGCACACGAGACACGCCAAGTAGGCCAGGCTCCAGAAGAGCGAGCGCGACTTGAAGGAGTCCAGGAAATTCCAGCCGGCGAAGACGTAGACGGGGACGAGGAGGAAACGCACCAGCTCGTGCCTCTGGAAAACTTTTCTCCACACGTAGAAAGGTATGTGGCGGTTATCTGCCAGGAGGTACTTGTGGACGAAAGTGAACTTCCACACGAGAAGTAACGTGACCGCCGTGACGAAGAGGAAGAAGAGCGGCTGCTTTTTGAGAGCGTGGAGGAGTCGGAGGACACGGTGGTAGCACAGCGACACGGGGAGGGAGAAGAAGAGGGAAAAGGAGAGGAAATAAAAGACCTGAGGGAAGTTGAGACAGGCTTCATGGCTCGCCCTGTCGCCAACCACTATCCCGTCATTGAACACCACGAAGATTAGGAACGCTGCGCCCACCGCTGCGTAAGGCCAGGCCACCAGCAGCACCGCCTTCACGTGGCTGAGCGAGGTGAAGAACTCCATGGAGAACAGCAGCACTTTCTTAGCTCCACTAAACGTCAGCGGGACCTGGGAGGGAGGAGACTTCTCGTCCCTCTTCTTCGTGTGCTCCGTCCTCCAGGCCTCATCCATTTTGGCGGCCACCACTGTGCCGGCGCAGAAGGCCACCCAGATGATGTTGGTCTGGCGGAAGAGCACAGAGCAGACCCCGAGGAGCGCCGAGGCCTTGTGGCAGCCGTAGAGCGTCATGAGGTAGGTGAAGAGGGTGAAGAAAGTTGAGCCGGCGTCCGTGTAGTAGAGGAAGTTGAAGAAGTAGAGCACGGGGAAGGTGGACAGAGACAACGCCGACAGGACCCGACGCGAGGTCGTTCGTGTCTAGAAGAGGCGGAACGTGACGTGAGAAAACAAACCAAACAACGTGTCCCCCCTCTCTCCCCCATCCTTACCTTCTCCCTGAGGTGCAGCTTGCAGATGAGCAGGTAGATCAGGTAGAGGTTGCCGCAGTTGAAGAGCAGGTTGATGAAGCGCAGCATGGCCGTGGAGCACACCACGTCGCCCGTCAGGTCGGCGAGCCACACCACAGGCTTGATGACGCCCACAGAGACCAGGTACAGACCAGGGGGGGTCGTGATCATCGGGTCCCACTGCGCAAATCGAAGCAAGGTTTAAAAACGGAGCGCTTTTCCAGTTTACATGGCAACGTCGTCAAGTTTTTATTTTCCGTACTGCTGGGAATAATTCAACCAATGGGCAGGTGATCAGATAATTCCATTTTAAAGCTGAAAACATTGTTTTTTTGTTTAAAGATCAATAAAAGCCATATCTATGTGGATAACTCAACCTAGTAACCTCAAATTTAGACGATGAATGGAAAGAATAAACAGCATTCGGGTCAATGAAAGTCGTTTTCACAAAACATTGTCACTTTACATCTTTTGTCTAATGTTTTATGGTTTCTACTTTCTATTAATCTCTAATGTTGATGTTTTGTTTTTTCAATTCAGTTTTTATTTAATGAAGAACAAACGGGCAGCAACAGACATCTCTCATTGTACAAAAAAACAACACCAAATAATTTTCAAATGCAAAAGATCCAGTTTAGATTACACAATTACAAGTTTATTCAAATGATTATAAATGTAAATGTTTGGAATCATTATGTCTCTGCATCGCTCTAGACACTTTTTGTTTTGCTCCCTGTTTATTCATGTGAATCATTCTGAGGTTTGTCTTTGTGCACCTGTGCTGTCTTTCCTGTAACTGTTTGCCTGAAGATGTAGCAAAATCAACATAACCTCTACAAGCTGCTACTCAGTTAAATGCTGTTTTGTAGCTATTAAGACTATTAAAAATAATTTTACCTCGTTGAATTTTCCATTGCAGTATTTCTGAGCTTGTGGGATGTGGAAGATCTCGTCCATGTACGGCTCCCTCTGCTCCCGTGTGATTTTAGAGAAAATCAGGCAGGAGATCAAGAAGTTGGTGCTGCAGAGAGCAGTGAAAACGTATCCTTCAAATTTCTCCATGTTTTCGCCTTGATGCGCGCGCAACCGTCAATTTGCCCCAAAGCTAACTGTTATAATGTTGTTGATCACGCATAGTGATCAGATTCACGCAATAAAGCAGCAAAATTCACACAGAACGAGTAGAATTTTGTCCAATGTCGCTAAGCGGAAAAACAACAGGATGTCCGTCCCGGAAATAGGCTCGGTAGAGGAACTCTTCGAACCGTTAGTTCCTATATTGATATAAAAACAGCTAGCGTACCGAATACAGTACATAAAAATATAATAAATATAGTTATAAATAAATAGGTTTTAAATAATATTTTACTAAATGTCAAAACTCTTCATGGTGTCATCTGTGGACACTCGTGCGGTGTCGCAGTGTTATGGTTCCCGGTACGTTTGGTGCGGGTGTTTCGCACGTCAAGAGGCGCGGAAATCCACCAATAATTAAAGTTCGCCACATTTTGTGAGCAGTTTATTTTTCCAGCATGCACCGTTCACAAGAGCTGGATGTTTACCCGGACACCACGGTGACGCAGATGCTTTTTAAAGACGTTCAAAACGCGAAGGAGCTGAGACAAAAAGCGGTGGAAGGTCGAATCCATGGTGCCCTGATCAACCCGACAATGGTGACACTGTTTTTATGGTCTTGTCCAACTTTATTAGTGGCTTTAAACATTGTATATGTATTTAAAAGAAAAACATTGTGCAAACTCTAAAATCTTTCTTTACTGTCACAGATATTGAGTTCATTCCAGGTGCTGGTGGCTGCCAATAAAGCTGTTCATTTACAGACAACTGGAAAAATGAAGACAAGAACTTTAAACTCCGAAATAATCTTCAACTTGTCACCTACTAATAATGTAAGCAATGTTATGTGGATATTCCTTTAAAATACCCCCCACCCCTTTTATTGGTTTTCCCTTATTTTTGCTCACAGAACTCGTCCTTTGTGTTTTCACTGACAGATTTCAGAGGCTTTCAAAAGGTTTGGGATCTCAGACGGCGATGACTCGGTTCTGGTGGTCCTGGTTCACAAGAAAGACGAGCCGCCGTCTCTGTCAGACATCGCAGCCATGGTGGATGGACAGCAGCTCCCAGTGGACGATGTCTCCTCTTTATCAGATCCAGCAAAGATCAAAAAGGTTATTAGTCTGGTCGCTCCTCCAGCTTTGTTTCTGATTGACCAAAGAGTTGAAATGATTTACAACTTGTTGCATTCTGCACATACGGTATTTACTTGTCACACAGTATTCTGAGTAATTGCGACAGTTTAAGGTAGAACTCTTTCTCTCTTCTGCTTTTTCCCTTTCATTCCAGCTGTACAAAATCCCGCCTCAGGAGGAGGAATGTGGGAGTCTGCTGGACGCAGTTGTTTGCAGAATGGCCACCAAGGATGTCATGTAGCTGCAGAAGGATATAACATCAGAACACCTTTGTTTTTTTTTTATTGTTTTTGTCATGCAAGCTGTTGGGTATGGTTTTAAGTTTTTATGACTTGCCACAAAATGTAATTTTTTCACAAATATTTTTATGCCTATTTGTGCTTATCAGCTGCGGTTTTAATCATAAATGTTACATTTAAATAGACAGATATGGTTCTGACTGTTATTGTCCTCATGTTTAAACAGATGTTTCACAGATGTCTTTTTGACTGGAGGAAACAGAGACGTAAACTGGGTCTCATCCCAGTCGCAGTGCTAAATAAAGTGCTATGTGTTGTCTGCATTTAACCCATCACACCTGAGACCATCACACCCAGGTGGAGCAGTGGGTAGCTGTCTAGGTAAGCGCCCAGGGAATAATGAAGCCACGTCTTTGGAAAATAAAATAAAAAAGGGAGAAACGCCCGCATTCAAAGCACTAACATGAAAGATTGCTGCTGAAGAAAAGAGCAGTGGCAGCCGGTCCAGGGGGACGTGTGGGGGCACAGCCCCACCTAAATAAATCCTTTGCCCCACAATGTAGTTCCTCCCAATAAATAAAATAAATGATTTACTGCGCTTGCTGTGTGTTACGTTCTGTGTATTTTTCAAATACTTTGGCAAATATAAATGGAACCGAAAATGATTTTTAGTGATTCTCAGTTACTGTTATGGGGCGCTGCCGTTCATTGACCTGCGTTCTTTAAGCGGATCAGAACATGTCCAGTGATCCAAACAGCCAACTCCAACAGTTTCATGTGGGGCATCAAATTTTCTGCCCTGCGAACACATTCGGCTGATTCTAGCGCTTTAATACGGCTGCTAACACCTGACCTGACGAGAGCTCGAACAAACAGCTGCAGTGAAACCTGCTGAGACCAACAGTGTAGATATCCGTTTAGAGCCAGACAGAAAAGAAAACTAAGGAGCACAAACACAAGTCACGACGTTTATTTGAATCTGAAACTATATTTTAACATCGGTTCTTCACTTTTATATTTTTTAATAAAAGTAAAATATTTTTACAGATCTAAACAATTTTGAGTTCGTCAATCCACATCCTTTATAATGAGCAGTTTTATATCAGATTCATTAGTGCAGATAAAATGAATCACTGTTTTAGCACATTTTTCAAAATACAGTGTATTAATATTTTAAATGTAATAATTTATAAATACTACATCAAGGTGTTTATGATAAAACTGACATCAACATACAGGTAAAAATGTAATTAATCTAATACTTTAAATATTAAGAGAATTTAGACCAAGAATCATCCTTTTCTCAAAAGTTTCAGTCTGGAAAGTTGGCGAGCTCGTCTTTACCGATGTTTCCTCCACTGAGGATGCACACGACCTTCTTCCCCTCCAGGTCGGGGATCTTGTTGTTAAAGAGAGCGGCGAAGGCGGCAGAACCGGACGGTTCTACCACCAGCCCGGCGTTGTAGAGGGTTGACACCGCCACTTTGATCTCCTCATCGCTCACAAGGACGATCCGCTCCACGTAACGCTGACACAGCTCGAAAGGCAGCCGGCCTGGGAAGAAGTATTTTATTTATCAATGCAGACTGCTGGCAAAACAGGAAGAAGCACAAGAAAACTCTATTTTTTATAAATATAAACACAATACAATGGTTTTCAAATCTCATAAAGCCATATTTTATTCACAACAAGTGTTTAAACTAAGAAATTGTACATTTTATTTAGAAAAATAAGGCTATTTTCAATTTTATGGCAGCAACACAGCTCAAAACAAGTGAAGCAGGGCCATGAGTGCTGCTGGGTGCAGTTTGATGAAATATGTAACAGCTGGTTGGGACCACATGTTCTAAAACCTGCATAAAGTTTTCTGCATTGATGGTTCTTTTCCAGATGTGTAAACTGCCCTTGTCAAAGCAACTAATGCATCCCTATACCATCAGAGAAGCAGACTAACGGGTTGGATGGTCCCTTTCTTTAGAAGAATGTACAATAGTTCCACACTTTCATCCTTCAGATCACAGAACAGACGTCTGCTTCACCTCCGGACGTTCTAAACGAGCTGTGGTCCAGAGAAGATGCAGCGGTTCTGGATCGTGCTCACATCTGGCCTCTTCTTTGCCTGATAGAGCTTGAAGCAGCGTTTGTAGATGGCATAATAAACTGTGTGTTGACAACGACCTGTGGAAATGTTCCTGAGCCCAGAACCAGACCTGGTTTTAATGATGTGGCCCCTGAGGGCCACGACCATCTAAAGACTTCCAGCCTCGTCCTTTGAGCTCAGATTTCTACAGATTCTTCAATGTTTGGATGATAAAGTGATCGGTAGATGATGGGATAGTTCTCCCAGATATCAGTTAAGAAACATTGTTCTGAAATGATTCCACAATGTTTTTCACACACTGGTGAACCTCTGCCCATCTTTACTTCTAATCAGTTCTTCTTCTCTAAATCTTCCCAGTCCACTTCCCAGTTAACTGAATTAAATGCAAAATGCTCCACTGGCTAACCTGTGCAGCCTTTTGTTGACCCCGGAACTGTTGGAACATTTTTGATGTGCTGCCGCCGTAAAGTTTAATATTATGTTTGACCTAAAAAAAAAAAAAAAAAGGTATAATTTCTGTTCTATTGTTAGTAAAATATGCAAATTGTTGAATTCTGTTTTTATTGTGTGAATGCTTATTAAGCATTCACACTATTGTGATCCTGTTTATATTCATTATTATTCTGACTTTATTACGTACGCGCAGTTTTCAATCCATTTCAACAAATCATAAATCAAAACGTTCGGCTCTTTCAGGACAATCTGTGACTTCTGGTATTGGTGCAACTTCAGCTTTTTGAAATATTTAGCCTTTTCTGCCACTTTTTTTTTTCAAAGAAAATGAATTGAGCTCATTTTCCATCCTTCATA
>JARVGV010000694.1:4705039-4715919 GCA_031762435.1 Hypsolebias longignatus
TATGCAGTCATTTTCTTGTTATATTTCAAATAAGCTGAAGAATTATGTTTTTATAAAAATAATTAAATTTGCTTTTTTAAAATAAGGCAAACATGCGACGTAAAACCACATTTGACACATAATTATTAGATTTACTTAATTAGGTATTATTGTTCCAATTATTAGGTTGGACAAACTAAATGTGAAGTTTTATTTAGGATTATAATATAAAAGCCAAATGGGAAAAAAAAGATGGTTTCTAGTTTTAAATCAAGTTTTAATGTAAAAGTAAAATACAGTAAATAATTTATGCAGTCGCCTTTAGTTACATTTTGTTACCACACGGGAGCGCTGCAGGACAGCTGTTAAATCACTAACAATGTTTAGTTAAATCACCCGAAAAAGAATCTCAGCAAACCACTTTTTTTTTTTACTGTTCTTTTAATATATAAATATACTGTATTCTAATATACAAACCATTTTTGACTTTTTAAGAGCAGATTCCATTTGTCTAACTTTTTTGAGGGGAAAACCTGTGCGAATTAAAGAACAGGTAAGTGAAATTTCCAAGAATAAAATTAAAAAATATATATTTTTAGTCTAGCTAGCGGCTGCACTGAAAACAAATTCCGTTAGAAAAGTGGCTCTTAAAAAAAAAAAATACCACACTTGCATATATAATTTTTTAAGCCTAGATTTAATTTTTATTATTAATTTGATGCGAGAAATCTCTTTCTCATGATAATCTACATGTTGGCTAATTTACACTTTAGCTAATAGTGTTAGCATATTTTTAATTTTTTCTTTAATAATTAACTATAACATTAACTTACCTCAACTTTATTGCGGTAAATTAAAAACGTTACAAAAACAGGAAAACAATATAAAATGGTAAGTCAATTATTTACCAAAAAAAGTAATAGGCTAAAGTCAAGGATTATACAGTATTTGTCTACCCTATAGATTAGTCTACATGACAGATATCTACTGTCCACATATGTACACATACATTTACCTTATACTGTATTTAAATATGCATGTATATAATACACATACTCACATTACATACATGTTACACAATACAGTACATATATCCATGTACATAACAGTACAAGCTTTTATAATTTTACATTTTAAGGCTCTTTTAAATCTCACCAAAAAAACAATTTGAGATCATCATTCAGTTCATTCCACAGTTTCACACCAATAACTGAAATACATCTAGATTTTACTTTACTTTTCTCTTTAGCTTGTTCAAATATTAACAAACCTTGTAATTTATATTTACGCTCTCTTAACTTTTCTGAATTCCACTTTTATTCAGTGCTTTATACATTTCCAGTATTTTTATATAAGCATGTTATTAAATTTAAAAAAAAAATTACTATGATTAAAAAGTTTATTAGTTGATTCATAATATTCCACTTTATTAATAAGCCAAATTGCTGTTTTTGTAACTTTATGAATACGTCAATACAGTAGTTTTATTTGCATTTCCCCATATTTCTGAGCAATATGACAAGTAGGTCATAACCAAGGAAGAGTATATAATATGCAAACCTTTTACATTTCTTAAATCTTTTATTTTAAACAATATTCCAATAGTTTTTTTTTTTTTTTTTTGCAATTTTATTTCCAATGTATTCAATATGAGGCTTCCAACTAAGTTTGTTGTCCAGAAATGTTGTCTCTTAAACTCCATTAAAGCGAATGTTACATAAAAACAATATCATTGAAAAAGTTATGATTGGGTTTAAATATTTACAGGTGACTTGTTCACAAAGTAAAGAGCGTGTTCTACTTTATAATGGTATATTAATTTAAACATTTTAATACACTTCAGTTGACTGGTTTAAACTTTATTCCAGTCTCAAAACTGGTCCAGTTGAACTTTTAACAACTTTTTAAATGTGGATTTTCTTGGTGTTTTGATGTCGTTTGTGCGTTTTGTGGCTCTGGTTCCTCCCAAACCTCCATAGCAACCTCCCCCCCACCTGAAAGCTCCCTAAGGGGGAGAACAGCAGGTTTATGGAAATGAGCAGAGGAGGAGGTGGCGGAGCCATTTTGAGCTCACTTTAAAGTCGGAGCGGCCGCGCGCGGTGGACACGGAGCGCATGGAGCCCGCGCGTCCTCACGCTTCACCATGAGGGACAGGAGGTGGGAGAGGGAGCCGTAGTCCTTCACTTTACACGTTTCTGTGGACTCGTGCGGAGCATGGAGCCGCCGGTGCTGTGGCTCTCCTTCCTGCTGCTCCCTCTGCTCGCGCGCTGTTTGGACATGCACCTTTGGGAGACGTCGCCCCGCGGGAGCCTCCTGGCGAACCTGTCCCTGGGCCCGGGCTGGACTTACAAAACGGACAGGACTTCATCTCACAGGCTCGTGCGGGACCTTTTCCGCGTCGGGAGGCGCAGCGGGGAGGTGCGCCTGTCCCGCACGGTCCTGTGCGCGCGCGCGCCACGGAGCCCGGCGTCCGTTCGTTTCAGGGCAGGTTCCTCCGAGGAGTCCGGGAACGCGGTTGTCACGCGCTTCAACGTGTTTGTCCACGGGCAGGACTGTTTCATTAAGTACAAGAGAAAGGACGCGGCGAGTGACGTGCACATCCATCATGTGGTGACTCTGAATGAATCCACCTGTCTACACGCAGGTGAGCTCTTACTGAACGTCACTGAACTTCTGCCAACGTTCACACGGAGCGTCGCCCCTTTAAACACCAGATGTGTTGGCAAAGACTTTGCTGCTGTGTTCAGACACGGGGATTTGTTCCTGGTCCATGACTTGTGCCCACAGCATGGAGGAAAGTTGGATGTGCACTGCACCTCGCATGGCAGACTCACTGTGCAGCTGAGCTTGATGCTTCAAAGGGGATCCATGTCACAAACAGCCCATGGAGAGCCTGGTCAACTGGTGCCCAGGAGGAAGCGACAAGTAAACAGCTCTCCGCAGTTCCAGCTCTCCAGTTATCAGGTGTCTGTGCCGGAGAACGAACCCCCAGGCACTCGGGTCATCACCCTGAAAGCAACCGACACGGACGACGGAGAGGCAGGGAGGCTGGAATACAGCATGGAGGCTTTAGCTGACAAGAGGTCTGATAACTTTTTCCAAATCAATGCAAAGACGGGAAGCATAACCACCACCCAAGCACTGGACAGAGAAGTCAAAGACACCCACGTGTTCAGAGTTGTTGCAACTGACAACGGCACCTCCAGAAGATCTGCTGCTGCTTTACTCACCGTCACGGTGAGTGACAAAAACGACCACGTCCCGGCTTTTGAGCAAAACGATTACCGCGTCAGCATCAAGGAGAACATGGAGGTCGGCTTTGAGGTGATAACCATCCGTGCCACTGATGGCGATACCCAATCCAACGCCGACATGTTTTATAAAATCGTGAATGAAGACGGAGTAAACTCTGTGTTTGAAATCAACACCCAGTCCGGCCTGGTGAGGATCAGGGAGCGACCCGACAGGGAGACCCAGGCCCAGTACATGCTGATCGTTGAGGCCAACGATCAGGGCAAAGACCCTCACCCTTTGACCGCCACCGCTATGGTTCACATCACTGTGGAGGATGAGAACGACAACTACCCGCAGTTCAGTGAGAAGAGGTATGTCGTACAGGTCCCAGAGAACATTGCAATCGACACAGAAATCATCAGGGTGGAAGCAACAGACAAAGACGAAGGAAGCAACGCCAAAGTTCAATACAGCATCATTAGTGGCAACATTAAAGGCCAGTTCTCCATTAACATCCTCACAGGTGGGATCAGTGTCATCAACTCTCTGGATTACGAGATGATCCGCGAGTACAATCTACGGATTAAAGCTCAGGACTGTGGCAGACCTCCACTGATAAACGGCACAGGGATGGTGGTGGTTCAAGTAGTGGATATCAACGACAACGAGCCCAGGTTTGTTAGTACACCTTTCCAGGCTACGGTGTTAGAAAACGTGCCCATCGGATATTCCGTTATCCACATTCAAGCAATAGATAGTGACTCTGGAGAGAACGCTCGTCTAGACTACCAGCTGACTGACACCGTGCCTGATTTTCCATTAACCATCAACAACAGCACTGGTTGGATTACGGTGAGCAAAGAGCTGGACAGGGAGACTACAGAGTCTTTCACGTTTGCTGTGCAGGTCAGGGATCATGGGATACCAGTGATGTCCTCCTCAGCCAGCATCAGCATCGTGGTGCTGGACGTGAACGACAACGCACCCACGTTTACTGAGAAGATTTACTCGCTGAAGATAAATGAAGATTGTGGGGTGGGGACCAGTGTGTTCACAGTGACCGCCATAGACAGGGACATCAACAGTGTGGTGATGTATCAGATCTCCAGTGGCAACACCCGAAACCGCTTTGCCATCACTAGTCAGAGCGGTGGTGGTCTTATCACCTTGGCGCTCCCTTTGGACTACAAACAGGAGCGACAGTTTGTCCTGACGGTGACCGCCAATGATGGAACGCGCTATGACACAGCTCAGGTGTTCATCAACGTGACTGATGCCAACACGCACCAGCCCGTCTTCCAAAGCAGCAACTACCAGGTAACTCTGAGCGAAGCAAAGCCGGTTGGATCTACCGTGGTGGTGATCAGTGCCACAGATGAGGATACAGGGGAGAATGCTCGCATCACGTATTTCATGGAGTCCAATGTTCCTCAGTTTAAAATTGACCCGGATACAGGTGCCATCACAACACAAATTGAGATTGACTATGAAGACCAGGCGTCGTACACTTTAGTTGTTATTGCCAGGGACAATGGCATCCCTCCAAAGGCTGATAACACCTACGTGGAGATTATCATCTTGGATGCTAATGATAATGCTCCCCAGTTCCTCAGAGATGTGTACCAAGGGAGTGTACCTGAAGATGCACCAAAGTACACCAGTGTTCTCCAGATCTCTGCTTCAGACAGAGATTCCGGTTCTAATGGCAGAGTGACCTACACCTTTCAAGGTGGCGATGACGGAGTGGAGGATTTTATGATCGAGCCTTACTCTGGTATCGTCAGAACTAACCGTAAACTGGACCGTGAGAACGTCCCTGTGTACAATTTGAAGGCCTTTGCTGTGGATCGGGGAGTTCCTCCTCTGAAAGCAGCTGTTTCTGTTAACATAGTTATCAAAGACATAAATGACAATGCTCCTGTGTTTGAGAAGGATGTGCTTTACATTGACGTGGAGGAGAACAGCCCGGTGAATTCCATCGTAGCCCGGATCAATGCCACCGACCCGGACGAAGGCATCAATGCTCTGATAATGTACCAGATCATAGAAGGGAATAACCCAGAGGTTTTTCAGCTGAACATGGATAACGGTGACCTCACTGTGCTCACGAACTTGGATTATGAGACTAAAACCGAATACGTCATCGTCGTCCAGGCCACGTCTGCGCCGCTAGTGAGCCGAGCTACCGTGCATATCCGCCTGAAGGACATGAACGACAACGAACCCGTCCTGCAGAACTTCGAGATCATCTTCAACAACTACGTCACCAACAAGTCCAACAGTTTCCCAACAGGAATTATTGGAAAGGTGCCTGCTCACGACCCGGACGTGTCGGATAAGCTCCAGTACAAATTTGAATCTGGGAACGAGCTCAATCTACTGCTGTTGAACAAAGACACGGGGGATCTGAGGCTAAACAGGGACCTGGACAATGACAGGCCCCTGGAAGCACCCATGACAATTTCTGTCACAGGTGAGTAAAGCTCCTTATTGTCACTCACTGCAGTTTTGTTGAGATGCTTAAAGCCGAATGAAGATTTGTGTGACGTACGACTCGCCAGTCGATGCAGAACTTTCTCCTGCACAGTGGCAGGTTTCAGCCGTGATGCTGACTGCGTGATCGGTTGCAGTGGTTGCTGCAGGCGGTGCCCTGGATCCGGTTGTGCTGCTTTTGAACGATCAACTATTGTGTGCAAGTGGTTGGTTTGGGTCATAAAAAAGCTGCTGTTAGCAGGGCGCCCTCACAACCGAGCTGCTTTGTTGTGGCTCTTACGTGGGTTTCTGTGAAAGGAAGAAACAGTCTCAGGTGTTAAACACAGTTAGTTCAAGGACTTTTCTTCACTTTGTGGCAGAAACACTTCAGGGAGGCTGATGGACATCTTGTGGGAAGATGCTCATTAAAATACTTTGTTTATAAAGATATTTCACACTTGTTGTCCTTTTGAAATTGTTACAGAGAAGGGTATTTAGATTTGGAGTCATCCACTCTGATAGAAAGAATTTGTCCTGAGTAGTCTTGTTTTTTTTAAAAAAAAAAAAAAATTAAAGAAGACTTTGTTCTTTACAGTTAAATATTAGTCAAATCATTCTTACTTTAACTGGATGCATACCTGCTACAGCCCATGATCATTCCCTCAAGAAAATCCTTTTGGCAGATCAGTTTAATGTTCCACTTCAGTTGATTTTTTTTAAAATGGTTTGTCTGTATTTGCGTCAGGTACAATTGTTTGTGTGGCATCGGCAGTTAAAAAGTGTAACCAGTGCGCCTTTTACTCTTCTGACGTAAGGCGTTTAACTAAAACTGTAAACCATATCCATAGTTTCTACATATTTCTAAAAGCAGCCAATGAGAAGGAAACTGTAAAAATTGTGAGGATTTATAATTTATTAAAGCTGCTCTGTCCTAAGGATACTGTTAAATATGTGTCTGCTCTCACAGTCTTTAAACAGGTCTGTGCACTTGAATGAAAATGGGTTTACTTTAACTGTGCCATATTTAGCCATGGGGGCTTTTGTTAATCAGTAGTTCCTAACAGGTTGATTGTTTAAACGACAGGTGCCAAAAGTGCGGCTCAAGGGCCGTTTGCGGCCCTTGGAGTGATTTTGTGCGTCCCACAGCTGCAGTTAAACAATGACATCATTTTGGCCAGAGGCTAAGAGGTCAATGCAGACTTTCTACAAATTAGTTGGTAATCCTTTTTCATATAATGTTTAGGTTTAACAGCAAAACGGATTAAAAACAATATTCTCAAAATGAAAAATATTAAGCAAAATATAAACCTTTGGTTATAATGTTTTTATTTTCACTTCGTGGTGCAAAGCATCCAAAACCTTTACTGATTTCCACCAGAAATGAGACTTTTGGATAATGATTCATAAAACTTGACTAAATTTTGCAGTTGACAAAATAATCAAGAGGGAAATGGAACATTTTTAAATTAATATAACATGGTGTCATCTACATACAAGTTGATCAACTTTATCAAACCTTTGAATCTGTTGTAGCAACTAACTGACTTCGATCAGTCTTTTTTGGTTTGTCCATAGGACACCTACTCATTTTATGCTTTTATTGATGAGAACAGATTAAAATGAACTTTCCAAACACAAGAAAATATAAAGTAGACCCAACAAATCAAATAAACCAATTATTTTAAATAAAAAATAAAAGCTTAATGTTTATGAGACCTTTAATATGTTGACTCTACAACAATTAAAAACTGCCTTCACCAAAATTACTAAACTTTGGTCCTTTCTCCAAAATATTGTTCACGTTAAGAATCAAATTCACATTTTGTGGCCCACGAGTCTTTCATCTTGATAGGTTCGGCCCACATATGAAGGTGTTTGGACACCCCTGGTTTAAACACATAACAAAGGAACAAAATGAAATAAAATACACCAACACAAGCTAATAGCACACATGCACTAATGAGATCTTAAAGGTTGCTTATAAAAAATACTGTTGGATGAAGACAAACTATGTATGCAGGTTAAAAGTGATCACAGTTCCTTATCATTTAAATGAGTCGTTAAAGGTGTAAAAGCCAGATGACTCCTAAAGTTGGTGCTAATATTGAGTTAAAGGTTCGTTAGAGGTTCACTCGTTTCTTTCCCGACAGGAATTCTCCTGAATGAAAATGCTTTGTCTCCATCGTGAACATACAAAAAGGCAGATTGTCCTTTTTTCCAAGTGCTTTATGGCTGTGTTTGACCCGCAGAGCATCTGAGGAGGCGGCCTCTCTCCAGGTTACAGGCCCTCAATCAGCTCTCCCTGCATTCATGCTCGTCAATAACGGCCGACAAGTTTAGGTGTATCCATGATGACGGCGACCTTTTGATGGTCCCAATGGGGTTTGGAGCACTTCATTAGCTGTAGCTCCTTGCACAGAAATATAAAAGTACTCCACTAACGTGTACAATCACCCATAGAATAAATCTCCTGTTTTTAGGGTTCACCCCATTGTCAAGTGCTAGGTAGCCATTACCAGGTGTGTTGACCTTTTGACCTAGGGCTCTTGGGAGAGGAGAGCCTGAGGGGACTCCTTCACAAGGAGACAATACACCACATATGCCCTTTACATTCAGCCCCCTTCAACTACCCTGGTCAAGTATTTTGTCCTTTACTGTGGTTATTGTTTTGACCTTTCCTCCGTCGCCATGGGGTGTGGAGATTTTTCTCTGTTTGCTTCATTTTGAAGTGCAAAACAAGCACTTTGTACACTCGGATGATCAGGAACGAGTTTAAAGAGTTACTCTTGGCTGTAGCTGTGACCAGTTTAAACTTAAATGTATTTTAATGGACGCCATTCTGAACTATTAAGATCATCGTTGTGAAGACCCCGAGTGTCATCTCTCATAAGACATTTAACTCTTCATACTCCCGTGTTCAAGGCTCCTTTGAAAACCAATGATGCAGGTTTTTTTTAGTCTTGTGAACAGCAGGCCTGGTAATGTTTTACTTGCCTTTCCCTGAAACACAAGAGCACTTTGATAACTTTGCTGAGATACACTTGTTCAACACACTTTGATAGCCACAACACAACCCCATCTGTCCCCCAGCTACATGTATGTGTGTTGGTGTGCAAGATGGTGGCACTGCGGTTCAGTGGTTCAGGGCTGTGCTCTGATTGTAAGAGCTCTTATCGTAGCTTGTCAAATTTCACCTAAAACCTTTTCTCTGTTTTCTGACAGTGTATCTGTCGATTCACTTTCCTCTTCACATCTGCGTCAGGTGTAATGATTACCATTTCAGTCAGGACAGGGTTGTGTTTTCCTTGTTTCACCTACTTGTTGCTGTAGCTATGACACAATTAGGCTTACAGACACCAGGCTGAATGCCAGATGAGGATGTCACACCATCTACAACCGTTTTTTTTTTTTTTTTTTTTAAATACAGTAGTCCCTCAGTTATCACGGGGGTTACATTCCAGACACCCCAGCGATAAGTGAAAATCTGGTAAGTAGGGACGTTATATTTATTTTAGTATTTATATATATTTCAAGGCTTTATAAACTCTTCCCACACTCTTGCAATGTTCTAAACTTTCTAAAAGAGCACAGTGAAAGAGAGCAGACAGACTGATGCTACGGTTACTGAGCCAATCAGTGCCCAGGGACGGACTGGCCATTGGGAGCACTGGGACATTTCTCGGTTCGGGAAATGTCCCGGCTTGGTTTGGTTTGGGTTAAGACTCAGTTTGGGTTGCGCTTGATTATTTTAAATAAACAACCCATGCCGTTCACTCTGGTATCTGCTTCACTGAAGCTCCCACAGCAGCAATGGGGAAAGACAGACCCCGCCTCCTCCTTTCTCTTTCTTAGGCTGTCTGTCACAGGTTGCGTGCCCGCCTGCTGTTTCTCTGCTCTGCTGTGACAAGCTATGTTTACATGCGCAAAATTCTTTGACTGGATTGAAATATTTCAGATTAAATAATCAAATGTGTCATTTACATGGGCACAATCCATTCGCAACGAGCGTTTGCATGCAGCGGACTTTTATTCTGAATAGAAGTACTAATGTGCAGTGTGGTAAACTCTCCTTAAAATTAAAAAAAAAAAAAAATCACAGAAGAAGAAGTTCTACTTCCAGGATGAACGTAAACACACCTAAGTGCCCAAAATGGACCCGCGCCAGATGTTAATGACGGTGGAGACGTTATTGCACTCCCTGATTGAGCTACAGGCGATACAGATAATTTTGAGCTCTTTCAAAGTTTCTAGTAGAAATGTTGTCGCTCACAGACCAGTTTTGCTTCTCCGGTATGAAAATATATTAGCATCTAGCCAGGCGGAAGTACGTGAGGTAGACATAGGTTGTACATGAGATTAAGTGTTTACATGTACAGCATTCTGATTATGAATCAGCACAAACCACCCATCTCTTTGTGATTACAAATTTCGGATCGAGCTGAATCGACAAAGAATAACTCGAATGGGGCGTTTACATGACGCATTTTTATTCCAAAATGGCAGTTTAGTCCAATTACTTATGCCCATGTAAACATAGCTAATGACATCCTTAGAAAGAGAAAGGAGGGGGCCCCTTGGCGATCACTGCGCGGGCCAGGCCACCGGGAAACGATGTGTACAATCTTGCATTGAAAACCTGCAAAAGAATGAGTCCGCCAAAGTCAAACTGCCAAGTATCGAGAGACACAGTACAGTGTATTTTATTTTATCAGCAATGTAGGTGAGTGATGAAAAAGATCCTGAAAGGCTTCTTGACCTCAACTGAGATCAGAACTGGTCTCCAATGAACAAATATTTGACGTTTTTGTAACTGCATCAGCATTTCTTGTAAAAGGGACGAATTGGCAAAGATGTACTCTAAACATAAGGTTGTATACATGTTCTTTGGGCTTCTGAGTTTTGTGTATTTCATGTATTTGAGTTGGCACAGAACGAGTATTCATCACACGCTAGTGGCTTTTTGTTATCCTCTCTTCTATGAAAAGTCTGCAACTTGTTGGTATGCAAAATAAAACAATGTGTTTTTCTTCTGGAAGCTTTCACTAGATTTTGATGTTAGAGCGTGCACAAACTGGCATTAGGTGGAGTTCCAGAAGATGCTGCACAGCTGATTGTTACTTAAAGAGGAACTAAACCCAAAATTAACTTTTTTTAACTGATAAACTCCCTATAATGTGTGTAAAATGTTGTTTGCA
>JARVGV010000694.1:4800846-4813210 GCA_031762435.1 Hypsolebias longignatus
GATTCTGACTATTTTCTATTGACACCTACTTTTTATAATTTGAACTGAATCAGAATAAGCTTTATAATCATTATACCGGGATACAGTGAAATTATGTTTGTACAATCATCCAAAAGATGGGCGGCGTGCACGTTGCTGCTGCTATAATAGTGCAGCCGCTTATTCGTTATCAGAATAACTTTAGATAGAAAAAGGTAAGAGCCATGACGATGGATAGTGATGTTACAAAAAAAGATCTCTTCACATCTTGTCCTATCAGGACATGATTTGAGACATCAAAAAACTCTACCAGCAAACACATTTATAAACACATTACATATGTATTTGACGTCAAGATGTTGACATTTGTCCATGAGCACTTTCAGATAGGCCACAGTCCTGATGTTGTTGTTCAGCCGGCAGTTCTGATAAGCCTGCACAGATGTTCTCAAAGAGGGGGGAGATGCGATAGACAAAGCTTTGTCCCTAGTTACCCATGTCCCAGGAGAAATTTAATAGTTGGCTCGTATCCGATGCCAAACAGGGGAGTCAGATTCAGATAAGCCTCAGTTGTTGATTTTCTTCAGGCAGACTGTTTTTTTCTTGTCAGCCTTGAGTCCTTGCTGGAACTTTCCAGATCCAAAATGACCAGATTTAAGGGTATTCCACTCTACTGCTCCGTGTTATGAGCCTTCCTCAAGGTCGATCCCAACATACTGGCGAGTCCTAGAAGCCGCCTCCATCTTGTGGTTTAGCTCGTAAATAAGCTGATTTTGAATACTCGTGGTAAGTAAAGTTTATTTATAGAGGACTTATCACAGACAGAATATCACAAAGCGCTGTACTCATAAAATACGCAGAGCACAAAGCAAACCTTCAAACGGACTCGGAAGCTTTGCCATGGCCGAAACTGCTGCTGATGTCTTCTTCAAAAGTTGATAAGACAGAGCCCCCCACCCTGATGCCAAAGAGCAGAACCCCTGCTATCATAAATTCAAATACACAAATGTCTTCAGCGTCTTCCTGAGATAGAACTGAGAGACACATCAGCTGCCAAACTCCTACAGATCTCTGATGTACCCCGCAGCGTGAGTCTCTGCCAGACAAGAGGGTTCTCCAGGAGCCTGTCAGTTTGTTGAAAAGATTTTGTCAATTGCGTTGAAAGTCCAGCTCACCAGATCCATAATGGTATTTTTCATTCGAGAGATGTGCACCAGGAGCTCCAAACGCACAGAGAGCAAAAGCAGAAGAGGAGAACAGTGGGAGGGAGAGCAGATGTGTCCTCCTTGAGTGAGAGCCACAGGAGAAGTCTGAAAGACAAACATTACGGTTTAATCTCCGTAAACTTGCTCTTATAAGTTCTGATCCGCCCCAGATAATTTAACAATCGATATACAATTGCATTATCACTAGACAAAGTATTGCATACACTTCCTCACCCTAGCTTCAAGCTCAAGGTCACAAATGAAGGTCAAAAGTCATACAAGGTCTTTGCTTGTCCAGGCCATACCGTCTGATTTGCTCAAGATCATTTTTTTTGGGTAACTTTTACATTCATACCACGACTAGACGGTGTGTCGCATAGTCTTTTCAACCCTTAGCTTCAAGTTTAAGGTCACAAATCAAGGTCAAAATTAAAACAAGGCCTTTGCTTGTTCGATCCTTTGGTGTATACGTTTTTTGGTGTTCGCGTAACGTGCCGTCTGCGGTATTCATGTTAAAACTTGATGTAAAGCAACTTTTTTTGTTTTGTGCATCCCTTTGTGGCTTAGAAACCACAACAACAATGGAGCTGTTTTAACAGCTTTTATCTTGTTCCTGTCGCCGTTAAATTTAGAATTTATGCTAAAATTGTTCGTAACAGAAAGACAGCTATAATCAGCATCCAAAAACAATAACAAACTACAGCTTTTATAGGAGAATCTTTATCCAAGCTAAGATATTTCTCTGTTTCTATGCTGTTAGTGTGGCCGTTTTCACAACTTAATGGTGTGTCGGGGTAGTTCAACCTTTGTTTGTATTTTTAAACTGAATTTTAAACAAGTATTCAGAGTAGTGGAGCTTTAGCTGGAAAAACTACAGTATCTGCTGCAGGCAGATTTTTGGCGAGTAAAGAGTCAAGAATTTCATAAATTAGCAAACTAATGCTTTAGGGTTAGCCTGTCAGACCTTGAAAATTTATTTTCCCGTGAAAACAAAAAGCTAAGAGCAAAAGTAAGGATTTATTTTTATTGATTATTTTTGTAGCAGTGACATCATAAACTAGGTTTATCCAAGTTAAACTTTTCTGCTGCATTGTTTCAGTTTTAAGTCTCTCTTCTCCCCACAACGATCAAAGTCTATCTAAACCCTGTCCTTTGTATCATCTCCAGGAGAATCACTATCGTCCCGAGGATGAGGACACCTGCCACCCCTGCGATTGTTTCTCTCTCGGCTCCTTGTCTCGGTCTTGCCACCCCAACACCGGACAGTGCCCCTGCAAGGGAGGGGTCATTGGGCGTCAGTGTAACCGCTGTGACAACCCGTTTGCCGAAGTCACCAACTCTGGATGTGAGGGTAAGTAGAAAAAAAATCTTCTCCTGCTTTTTCCTCTTTGCTGATTTTTATTCAACCAGGAAAAACTGTATAAAAATCAAAATTATTGTGCGAATGTTTATGAAGCGTTCACTCTACTGTGATCCATTCTTCTTGCGTACGTTTTTCAACGCAGTTCTCGTCCTACACTTTTCAAGCTATTTCAACAAATATCAAAACTTTCAGCTCTGATTTTGATGCAACTTCAGCTTTTTGTAATATTTAGTCTTTTGTGCCATTTTTTTTCCTCATAGAAAATCAATTGAGCTCATTTTACATCCTTCAAATCTTTAGATGTGTTTATAATCTTTTACTGCTCCTTTCACATTTTGTTCTGTTTCAGCTTCTTTCAGCTTCCATGTGCAAATTTAAAACTTATTTCTGCTACTTTCTGCTAATTTCAGCTGTTTTTTTCAGCTGTTTTGTGCTCATTTCAGAATATTTCTGCCAACTACAACACTTTTGTCTTCTAACTTCTTTCTGATAATTTCAGCTTGTTATGCTCCATTCAGTTTATTTCTGTAAGTTTCAGCTTTTTCTGCTATTTCAACTACTGTTTAGCCGTTTTATGCTCATTTTAGTTTTTGTCAGCTAATTCCATATATTTTGCACTTGTTTCAATGTTTTTCAGCCTAATTCAGCAGAATGTGCTCTCTCCACTTCTTTCTTGTTTTTTAAGCTTCTTTCTGATTTTTAGCTTCTTTTCAGGTTTTTTTTTTTTTTAATAATTCAGCTATTTCAGATAATGTCTACATATCTGCATCTTTCAGCCGAATTCAGCAATTATGTGTTCTTTCTGCTTTCTTCTGCTAATTTAAGCTTGTTCTACATTTTCAGCTGCATTGTTAGCCTTTTAGCTAATTTCAGCTGTTTTGAGATAAATTCCAGTTTTTCATGGTAATTTCTGCTCCTTTCAGACTAATTAACAAATTTCTGCTAAATTCAGCTTGTTCTACCTTTTCAGCTACCTTGTCAGCATTTTTTAGCTAAATTCAGCTGTTTTGAGATAAATTCAAGTTTTTTGTGGTATTTTCTGCACCTTTCAGACTAATTAACTAATTTCTGCTAATTTCAGCTTGTTATACTCCTTTCAGCCTTTTTCTGCTAGTTTCAGCTTTTTCTGCTCTTTCTTCTACTATTTAGCTGTTTTATACTAATTTTAGCCATTTCAGTTAATTCCACATTGTTGTAGCTCATTTCAGCTCTTTCTGCTATCTTCTGGTAGCTTAAGCTTCTTTCTGCTTTTTCAGCTACTTTTCAGCCTTTTTTTTTTTTTTTTTAGCTAATTTTCCTGAAATGTTTTTTTGCTAATTTCTGCTAATTTAAACCTAATTCAGCAAGTATGTGTTCTTTCTGCTTTCTTTTGCTAATCAAGTCTTGTTCTTCCATGTCAGCTACATTTCAGCTGTTTTTCAGCAAGTTCTTCAACAATAAACATTTTCACTGCATTTTCGCAGGAAATGCAGTTTCTCTTGTTAGACTTTGATATTTTCTGTAATATCATTGTTTGTTTATAAATAGACTCGTATGTGTTAATAGTTGGGAACAAGCATTTTAAAACGTGAGAACACAAAGTGGCATTAATTAGAAAATAATTTCAAAGTGCGATGTGCTCTTCCTCCAAATGTTCTGGGTTCAACAAGTCAGCCTGGATGAATTGATGAAATGTCCAAACGAAACAAATACTGTCACTCACATCCGCCGGTGCTGCATTCGGGTTCGCTTCGGCTCTTTTGTCACCAACCAGTGGAGCAGAAGAGGCGAGTCTGGCTCTAAGACTGAACTGGCAGCAACACGGGACTCGCGCAGACCAGTAAAGATGAATGGGAAACAGAAACAAGCCTCAGTGTTCTTGTTATTTGACCCGACATAAAGCTGTTCAGAGTCAGGGAACATGTTTTGACTTTTAACACCTAAAATCCCAAATATTTTTCTAAACTGTTGCCTTAAACTCTGAAGCTTTTAACACTTTTCAGATCGATAAAGCCAAATAGATGAAGGGAACAAACACGAGAAGGGACAAAGATGAAAGGATGAAATGCAGAAGAGTGTGTTTGGTTTTGTTCTGTGAGGCGTGACGACCCTCCACGGGTTTTACTTCGATCTGTCAGCTCTGCACTAAACGCAGCCTTGAAGACCGTGAAGCTCTGGGAAACATTCCTGTTAACGTCACTGTAGCTTTCTGCCGAGTCATGCTTTGTTTTCTAACAGAAGGAGCACCAGACTCACTTGTTTGACTGTTGGAACGCTCATGACTCTTTTGTGATCCTTTTTTCTTCCATACGTTTTTTGTTTGTTTTTTTGGCACAATTCTCGTCCCGCAGTTTTCAAGTTATTTCAACAAATCATTTATCAAAACATTTAACTCCTTCAAGAGAAGGGTGCTGTGGCTTTTGGTATTGGTGCAACTTTAGCTTTTTAAAATATTTACCTGTAGCCTTTTCTGCCACTTTTTCCTCATAGAAAATGAATTGAGCTCATTTTACATCCTTCAGATTTTTAGATATGTTTACGTTTTACTGCTCCTTTTACATTTTGTTCTGCTTCAGCTTCTTTCAGCTTCCTTGTGGAAATTTAAACATTTGTTAGCTACTTTCAGCTAATTTCAGCTGTTTTTCAGTGGTTTGGCACTCCTTTCAGCTTCTTTCTGCTAACTACAGCATTTGTGCTTCTTCTAACTTCTTTTCTGCTCATTTCAACTTGTTATGCTCCTTTCAGCTTATTTCTTTAAGTTTCAGCTTTTTTCTACTATTTCAGCTACTATATAGCTGTTATTATGCTAATTTAAGCCTTTTCAGCCAGTTCCACATTTGTTGCACTTATATAAACTTTTTCAGCGTAATTCAGCAAAAATGTTCTCATTCCACTTCATTCTTGTAATTTCAGCTTATTTCTGCCTTTTTAGTTAATTTACAGCTCATTATAGCTTTTTTTTTTTCAGATGATTTCCATTTTTTGTATTCATTTTTGCTTCTTTCAACAAACATTCTTTCTGCTTTCTTCTGCTAATTTAAGCTTGTTTTACCTTTCAGCTACCTTTTCAGCATGTTTAGCTAATTTCAGCTGTTTCCAGATGAATTCTAGTTTTTCATGGTAATTTCAGTTACCGGTACTTTCAGCCCATTTAGCTTCTTTCTGCTAATTTCAGCTTGTTATGCTACTTTCAGCTTTTTCTGCATTTTCAGGTTTTTTTTTTAGTTTTTTTTTTTTTTTAGCAATTTTGTGTTAAATTTAGCTTGTTCAGCTAATTCCACATTTTTTAATCTCATTTTAGCTCTTTCCACTTCCTTCTGGTAGTTTAAGCCTTACAGCTACTTTTCAGCTTCCCCCCCTTAATTTCAGCATTTTTTTTGCTGATTTTTATTCTCACATCTGCTTATTTAAACCTAATAAAAAATGTGTTCTTTCTGCTTTCTTCTGCTAACTTAGGCTTGTTCTTGATTTCAGCATGTTTTTAGCTAATTTCAGCTGTTTTTCAGCAATAAGCATTCACACTGCATTTTCACAGGAAATGCAACTTCTCTAGTTTAATTTATTTTGAACGTCCCTGTGCAACTCGCTGATTTACGTAAAATGCAGAGGATCGGACAGGCGGCATCCTGAAAGAGAGATAAAAAAAATCGGATAAATTTTAAATCGTAACACTCAGTTGTATAAATATTTGTTGTGTTTTAAACTTCTCTCTTCTCTGTGCAGTGGTGTACCAAGGCTGCCCCAAAGCCTTTGATGCTGGAATCTGGTGGCCCAAGACCAAGTTTGGAGGTCCAGCTGCCATGAACTGTCCCAAAGGGTCTATCGGTGTGTAACCTGTAGTCTCTACATACCTGAACTGGTTGACATTTTCATTACTGAATGTAACCAAAGCAAGGATTCAAATACACCACAATCACTTTGGTGAACGTGACGATAACTTTTTTTTTTTTTTGACAGTGCTGTTTATTAGTGAGCCAACAGACTCGTAGGCCTGTCACGATAACAAATTTTGCTGGGCGATTAATTGTCTCAGCAATTATTGCGATAAATGATAATATTGTTTGAAATTTGACAATAATTAGTAAATATTGTCAAATTTAAGAAGAAATGTTGGTTAATTTGTTTTGCATGTAATACATTTTTCTACCACTGGATGGCAGTATAAGACCGATGGATGGATAGTGAGGAAGCGAGCAGCGTGTCTCTTTAAGAAAAATGGGAGGGAGGCCCCTTGACGTGACATGGGCTGTCTTTCTTTAGTGCTCAAAATGGCTGACGCTTGGTGTAGTTTGAGTTCTTTAGCATAGCATTTTTCACACAAGGCTTTTAATAAAAAATCAGAAAACAAGTCCTCAGCTTTTTTCATAGAAAAACAACTTTCACACAAAGGCACTGATTTCAATCGTGAATTTTGGAGCTTCGACAAGACGGAAGTTTTTTCCTGAGATCGGCCTGTTTACTTAGCTCGTAGCTTAGCTGCTTTTAACGATACAAAAACGCCATTTTGGATGGTTAAAACATATTTTAAAGAGCAAAGAGAAAGGGAGGGGTCAGTGAAAGCACCAGAGTTTAACCTTTTGTCATCCAGTGTCTTCAGTAGAAAGAGAGAGGCACGAAGAAACGATAAAGCTGATAAATGAAAATTAAGTTGATAATTTTCATTTATCATGCGATTAATTGATTTATTGTTTATCGTGACAGACCTACAGACTCGGTTTGTCTAGATTATTATCTCCTTCGACACATCACATAGCCTAGGTGTTAAATCCTGACCTGTGTCTTTTTATTCAGTTCACTGATGACAGCAAACATTTTACATTACGAGTACACTTCTCAAACAGCCATGGACAGATTGGCCTCTAAAGAAGTTGTCTCCTGAAGTTGTGTTTCTCTCTGAGTGTTGGAGAATCACTGTGAGCTCAGAAGTTGAGTTTGGGAGTAAGGTTAGAAGTCATGAAGAATTTTTAATACACATTAAGAAAAGTACAAAAACAGAAAAGTGGTTTTAAGTGTTAATTTAATCCCCTATTTAGAGCAGATCCAAACAAATGTTCCCAGTCATCCAAAGTTGACTTATTATGACTGATAATTTAAAATCTACAACGTTTCATGCGTTTCATTACAAAAAAAAACAAAAACTTGATGTGGTAGTAGCTGACAGTCATCCCCAACTAATAATGTTATCCACGCCAGATCTTTGTTTAAATATCTTAAGCATACAAGGTTGGGAACGACGGACATTCCTTCAAAATCCAACTTTAAAAAAAAACTTTTTTATTTCCCCATATTCCATTGTTAATGTTTGGAAACGTAATTTCTGAGAAACTTTTCTTTATTTTCAGTTTTCTAAGATGTATTTTGTTCTCCAGGCACTGCCATTCGACACTGTAGTGATGAGAAGGGCTGGTTGTCGCCTGACCTTTTTAACTGCACCACCACCGCCACCTTCTCTCAGCTGAAGAAACTGGTGAGCGTATTGAAACAAAAATGAAACACCCCCTTCGAGCCAAAAACTCATTTATTTATTTTTTGATACGTGATACCAAGATTGTTCAGTTTTTGATTTTTTTTTTCGTTCTCCTGCTCCTTTTCCCAGAACGAGGACCTGCGTCGCAACAGTTCGCGGATGGACGGCGAACATTCCAAAGCCATCGTGCGTATGCTCCACGGTGCGACGAACAAGAAGCCGCATTTCTTCGGCAACGACGTGAAGACGGCGGCCCAACTGCTGAACCACGTGCTGCGGTACGAGAGCAAGCAGTCCGGCTTTGACCTCAGCGCCATGAAGGACGCAGAGTTCAACGAGGTAGAAAAGAGAGAATTGAATTTGTTTATGTGGATTTTTTAAAATTCTGGTTTCTGGTAGTAGTTTGTTTATTTGGTGGACGTTTGTAGAATTTGGTCCGAGCTGGCAGCGCCATACTGGATCTTGACACCAAGGAACACTGGGAGCAAATCCAGAGGACGGAGGGCGGCACCGCACACCTGCTCCGCAACTTTGAGGACTATGCCAACACCTTGGCACAAAATGTCAGGAAGACCTACCTGAAACCTTTCACCATCGTCACCGACAACATGAGTGAGTCGTGGAACCGCATCCAAACTCTGAAAATGCAAGTTTTTACAAAACATACTAAATACTTCCACTTTCACCTCTTTTCTTTCTTTTTTATTCCTCTTTTCCACAGTTCTAACCGTGGACTACTTGGATGTGTCGGACCCAGAGAGGGCAGTGTTACCTCGGTTCCAGGACATCCAAGAGACCTACCCCAAAGAGCTCAGGTCTTCTGTCCACTTTCCACATTTTAACTTGCTAAATCACGTCCAAAACGGTAAGAATGTCCAAATAACTACAGTTTTTACAGTTTTTGTTGCTCTGGTCTTGAGCTCCATGTTCTTTTGAACCCCGAAGAGCCCACGCCTGCCTTTCCAACCCAGACCAACACCCCACTGGAGGAGGAGGAGGAGCACACTGTGTCTGATAGAAGAAGGCGCCACCTGGAGCCAGCTGCTTCTCTGCCTGTAGCTGTCGTTATTGTGTATAAGTCGCTGGGTCAGCTCCTTCCAGAAAGATACGACCCGGACCGCAGGAGTCTGAGGTACTTTTATAAAACCAAAAAGCCGTGGATTGTAGCCCTTGTGTTGGTGTGTTAAAGTAGCAAAAGCCTGGCTTAAAGCTGAAAATGTGCTAAAAGTAGAGAAATACTACACAGAAGCAAATAAAAAAAAATAAAAAAAAAGTAGAATGGTAGCAAAAACCTAAAGCAGTTTAAGTCTGTCTAAAAGTGGCTAAAAAAAGCTTAGTTAAAAAAGTAGCAAAATGCTATCTATAAGCTAATCTAATCTTTCCTGCAGAGTTCTGCAGGGCTCTATTCTTGGACTCCTTCTGTTTTCACTCTATCTGCTCACTTTGGGGTCTATCCTGAGGAATCATGGTCTTTGTTTTCACTGCTATGCTGATGATTGTCAGATTTATCTGCCCTTAAAACCTAATAGCTCTTACTCCATTTATTCTCTGTTTTGATGACATTAAGTCATGGATGGCTTCAAATATTTTTAAGTTTTAATGATCAGAAGACTGAAGTCATCCTGTTTAGCCCTAGCTCTACTGCTGTCTCTGATCCTGTAAACCTTGACGCTCTTGAGCCATATCGTAAGCAGTCTGTTACAAATCTCGTGATGGTTTTATTCATTCAACCTTTAATTATACAGGTTAGTTCCCATTGAACCTCGAGGACTCATTTACAAGAGAGACCTGTTAAAAAAAATACCTGTTGTAGACTCTGACTTTCAAGATTAATAAACAAACTCTGTTAATCCCCATTGATTTTTATTGTTTACTTTGGTAACAGCTGCTGTTTTAAATGTGCTTTATAAATAAAGTTGATTTGACTAATACTAGCAGAACAAAAGCTAAAAGTATGTAAAAAGACAAATAGAGTTAAGTGTTCTAAAGCAAAAAAAATAAAAATAGGGAGGGTGTGGGGATAACTGAAAATATCTTAATATATTTATTCGGAGAAAATATTTATTAAAGTAAAATATTTTGAAAAATATAGTTATGAAAAAGAACGATCGCAGCCGTCATCTGCGGAACGAGCTGAAGGTTTTGCTACATGAATGTTTATTTAAAGTAGCATAAAGTTTTCGGAAGGAGTTACTTGACAAATTACAGACAAACTTGCTAACACGTGTTTGAATGAACGATGGAGGTCATGATTGCTCTGAACCTGTGCGTTTTCGTTGTAGGCTCCCCAACCGTCCAGTGATAAACACAGCCATTGTGAGCGCCACCGTTCACAGTGAAAGCCAACCCCTCCCTCCTGTCCTGGACCCCCCCATCACCTTGGAGTACACCCTGCTGGAGACAGAGGAGCGAACCAAACCTGTCTGTGTTTACTGGGACCACTCCATCGGGTGAGTTTTTAAAGAATTACAATTGTGGATAGTTTTTCTTTTACGCTGACATGTTTTTATTTATTTATTTATTTATTTTAGGAGTAGGGGTACCGGCGGCTGGTCGTCTAAAGGCTGCGAGGTGCTCAACAGGAACAACAGCCACATTAGCTGCCAGTGTGACCACATGACCAGCTTTGCAGTGCTGATGGACATTTCCAAAAGAGAGGTCCGGTCAAAAAAAAAAAAAATGTTCACCGCTTTATTTTAAAACTTGCTTCTCCTGACCCTGATTTCTTTACAGCATAAAGACGTCCTCCCGCTGAAGATCGTCACCTACGCCACAGTGTCGGTGTCACTGTTCCTCCTCCTCCTCACCTTCATCCTGCTCTGCCTCCTCTATCGGCTCCGCTCCAACCTGCTCGCCATCCACAGGAACCTGGTGGCGACGCTCTTCTTCTCGGAGCTCGTCTTCCTGCTGGGCATCAATCAAACCGACAACATGGTTGGTGTTTTATTTTTCTCCGTGCTTGTACCCCGCTGCACGTGTGATCCCATTCTCCTTCAACCACACCATTCTTTATGTAACAAAAATGATAAGACAAGTACTGATTATACTAAACAGCATATTGTTCAAAGTATGGTTAGTGTTTGTTTCAAAACAATAGTTTTAATCATGTGAAATGGAATTTTATGAAAACGTTAGCAACATTTAATATCTTACCTGTTAGATTCAGTTGTCCCTCGTTTATTGCGGGGGTTATGTTCCGGACCCCCTTGCAATAAGTGAAAATCCATGAAGTAGGGACGTTATATTTATTTTAGTATTTATATTTTAAGGCTTTAGAAACCCTTCCGGCACCCTTGCAGTGTTCTTAACGATGTTCTGAACTCTTAAACCTACATAATTTAACAACATACGTGTATGTAGCTACTAAATTTTACTCGCCAGCTCTGCAGAACAGCAGCAGCTCTTGGTTCCGCTCAGTTCCGGTCTGAGTCGGTTCGTTTCTGCAGACCTACCCTGCAGCGACGAAGCCCACAATGTTCTAAACTCTTAAACCAACGTAATTTTAAACGCACAGTACTAAAAATTTTGATCACCATCTCTGAAGAAACAGCGACTCGGTTCCAGTCCTGCAGACCTATCCTGCTTGGTTCTGCTCTGGTTCTGGTCCGGTTCTGTGCAGACCTTGAGCACTGAAATGCATTTTGGTGGGAGCCAGACTTTTGACTGGCCAGCACTGGACACCTGTTTTAGATAAACAACATATAGTACAGACAACAATATACTGTACAGTACTACAATAAAAAGCTATTAAAATTAAATATAGTTATAAAAACACTGTCACTGTTAGCAGCATTATCCTGTTAGCAGCATGGTCCTGTTAACATTGTGGTCCTGTTAGCAGCATGTTCCTGTTAGCAGCATGGTCCTGTTAGCAGCGTGGACCAGTTAGTAGCATGATCCTGTTAGCAATGTAGTCCTGTTGGCAGCGTGGACCTATTAGCAGCATGATCCTGTTAGCATCATGATCCTGTTGGCAATATGGTCCTGTTAGCAGTATGGTCTTGTTAGCAGCATGGTCTTGTTAGCAGCACAATCCTGTTAGCAACGTGGTCCTGTTAGGAGCATGTTCCTGTTAGCAGCATGTTCCTGTTAGCAACGTGGTCCTGTTAGCAGCATGGTCCTGCTAGCAACGTGGTCCTGTTAGGAGCATGTTCCTGTTAGCAGCATGTTCCTGTTAGCAACGTGGTCCTGTTAGCAGCATGGTCCTGCTAGCAACGTGGTCCTGTTAGGAGCATGTTCCTGTTAGCAGCATGTTCCTGTTAGCAACGTGGTCCTGTTAGCAGCATGGTCCTGCTAGCAACGTGGTCCTGTTAGGAGCATGTTCCTGTTAGCAGCATGTTCCTGTTAGCAACGTGGTCCTGTTAGCAGCAT
>JARVGV010000694.1:4816625-4827132 GCA_031762435.1 Hypsolebias longignatus
TATTATATTATTCTGATGCATCAACATTAATTCAAATATTAAACTGAAATGATTCCACCTGTTAAACAAACAAAAGAAGTCACATTTTGGGCATTAAGTACATGTTCTGAGGGGGGATACAGGACTTATAAATTTTACTTTAGTGTATAAATGTATGTTTATTATCAGGCTTGTGTATGTGTTTTGTATTGTGTGTTGTTAGTTTATGTGTCTGAGGAACTTCAGATGAAAACTAGTAGATCAGAGATTTACAAAAACAAAAGAAATTGGCCTAAAAAAACAATTGTTCTCACCTGAAGTTTCTTTTTTCTCCCTGCAGTTTGTGTGTACAGTGATAGCCATCCTCCTCCATTACTTCTACATGTGCACCTTCGCCTGGATGTTCGTGGAGGGGCTGCACATCTACCGCATGCTGACGGAGGCGCGCAACATCAACCACGGCCACATGAGGTTCTACTACGCCATCGGCTGGGGAATACCGGCCGTCATCACCGGTGAGAAGCGCTCACGTTCTGACTCAAACTTACAGGAGACTTGTCAGGGACGTTCAAGCTGCGACTCGTCTGTTTTCTTGAGATCCTCGTGGGAAAACTATTGAACAAGACGGCAGTCTGTTCATGATCTGTCAAAATATTGGTAGCATCAATCATCTAGAAAAGGAGTAAAGTTGGGTGTTCTGTTACACATCACAAATTAATTGTTTCATCTGATGTATTTGCTTATTTGGCATCTTTTGGCCTGTCATATCTGGCAATAACAGAGAGATGGACATGAATTATAAGCTGGATGATGCCACGATGGCTCGTTTAGTTTGGGGTTGGTTCAGAGTGTAGTAGTTAGTCAGAAATTCAGAGGTAGCAAAATGTTGCACAACACCAATTGACAAAAAGTCAGTGACTAAGCTTGAAAAACAGAGCCTAACAAAGGTAATAGTTCATCTAGATAAATATGAAATCCTCATTTTTATCATATTTTTTGTGTCTGTAGGTCTGGCAGTTGGCCTCGACCCTCAAGGTTATGGAAACCCAGATTTCTGCTGGCTTTCTGTCCATGACACCCTCATCTGGAGCTTCGCAGGACCCATCTTTGTAGTCGTCTTGGTATGCGCCTGAATCAGTCCATCTCCTCAGCGTTTTACTTCGTAATTTAGAGAATTTTAAAATGAGCAATCGTTCATTTTGTCTCATTCTTTCACTTTTAAAATACTTTACTTTAAAGAAAAAAATAACACTAGCTACTTTTTTATTTGCATTTTATGGTTTCCAAAATAGATATGCACAAAATTGGAGTTTAATGTACAACTTTAAAGAATGCTTTTATTTTAGCTTACTTACGGGTTTAGCTATTGAATACTTGTAAATAATCCTTTGGATAATCAAGAGACTAGTTATTCATGCTTTTAGTGGTTTATCTTCTTTCTTTCATTAACTTAATCTTATTATTTCTTTTTGTCATTTTTATAATCTTTGTTTTACTTTAGAGTATATTCACTTCTCTTTTGATAAATTCCAAACTTTTGTCTATTTTGGTCTTTTTTCCATGTTTCCTCATTATTTTGCTTCTCTTTCTAAGCACATAATGCATCGTTAAAAACTATAACGTTTGTGGTGACCAGTCAGCAGTACACCATCACATGAATGAAACGGAGCGTCTTTGAGGTGCTCGATTAATTGTTTGAGCTCTCCATATATGTACAAAACTTTCTGGGCTGTAGAATAAAGATACTGTACTTTTTTCTGAGTATAGGCTGATTATACTTTCAAGACACTGGAATGAAACCCGGAAGTTGAAGCCAAAACAAAATAGCCACCCCCTAGTGGCTGGCTGCAGTACAACCTGTAAATCTAAATATCAGATGAGGGACTTTCTGAACAAAAATAGTAAAAATACACCACAGACAACATGGTGTTTCTGGGATTATATCTACAGGTTTGTTTAGCTTAAGGTAGCTCCAGAAATACAATTTTCTGTGAGAAAATGTAGTGGAAATGCATTAAAGTGGTTAAAATGATGGACAAAGCTGAAGCTGAGTTGCTATAACTAAAGGAAGCAACAGGCCAGCTAAATGTAAAAGCAGGAAAAAATAGCTAAAAGAAGCAAAGGGCTAATAAAAGGTTACAAGGAATGAATGTTAGCTAAAAGCTATAGTAGTTAGCTGAGAGCTAAAACTAGCAAAACGCTAGCCAACAACTAAAAAAGTAGAATGATTTCTCCAAATTAAAAGTAGCCAAAGGCTAGCTGAAAGTGTCAAGACTAGTTAAAAGCTTAAACTAGCCAAAGGTAAAAGTAGCAGAACAGTAGCAGAAAACTGAATAAGTGAAGAAAATTTATAAAAATGTTACATTTTTTGAAAAGTGTAAAAGTTATAAAACCAGAAGTGACGTCCTGAATAAACCAAATGTTTTGATTGATGAACAGCTAAAACGGTACAAAGTAGAAGTTGTTGGATTGCAAAGAATATAAATAAAATAAAAGTAGGATTCACACAATAAATGAATAAAACTAAGTGCACTAAAAAAAATAAGTAACTGACCTTTTTTTTTTTAGGTGAACATAGTGATCTTCATTTTAGCTGCGAAGGCTTCCTGTGGTCGCAGGCAGAAAGCTGTGGAGAAGTCAGGAGCTGTGTAAGTTTCTCAGTCGAGGTTTTAACCACAGCACAGGTTTAAATGCCTCATTTAACAGTAACATTTGAGTTTTTCTCATTTCAGTCCAGCGTTACGTATGGCCTTCTTTCTCCTGCTGCTCATCGGCGCCACCTGGATGCTCGGTTTATTGGCGGTCAACAGTGATGTCATCCTTTTCCACTACCTGTTTGCTGTCTTCAGTTGCTTGCAGGTAACACTTTGCGACTTCTTAAGCCTAACATTATCCAACATTAGAGTGGTTTTGTTCTTAGCTGAGTGACAGGAGCTTTTGTGTTAATGTTGGTAATATTGTATCTGCTTCAGTCCCTCTTTCCTGCGGGGTTCCACAGGGCTCGATTGTTGGAACCCTTCTGTTTTCACTGTGTCTGCTCCCTTTGGGGTCCATCCTAAAGAAACATAGTCTTTTGTTTCTTTGTTATGCTGATGATTGTCAGATTTATCTGCCCTTAAAACCCAATAGCTCATGCACAATCCACCCTCTGTTAAAATGTCTCGATGATATTAAGGCATAGATGGCTTCAATTTTTTTAAGTTTCAACGATCAGAAAACTGAAGTTGTGTTTAGTCCTAGCTCTACTGCTGTCTCTGTTCCTGTAATCGTTGACTCTCTTGAGCCATATTTTAAACAGCCTGTTACAAACATCTGGATAATTTTAGACTCTGACTTGAAGTTTAATAAACAGAAAAAGCTTCTTCCAGTTAAGGCAGATAGCTAAGCTTCAGTCAGTGTTGACCAGATCTGACCTTGAAAAATTAGTCCGTGCCTTCATTGCAACCCAAGTAGACTACTGTAATGCACTTCATGTTGGGGTCAGTCATGTCTCCATTTCACGTCTCCAGCTCGTCCAAAATGTTGCAGCTCTGCTCTTAACAGGAACTTGAAGGTTTGATGATATTTCACCAGTTTTGTCCTCCCTTCACTGGCTCCCTGTACGTAACAGAATAGATTTTAAAAATCTCATGTTGACCTTTAAGTGCCTAAATGGCCTTGCACTTTCCTACCTCTGATCTACTTCAGTCTTATGTCCTTCTTGGGCACTTTGGTTGCACCAAAAACCAGGATGAATCTCAGAGGAGATCGGGCTTTTTCATTCATGGGCCCTAAACTCTGGAACAATCTGCCCCTCAACATTAGACAGTCCTCTTCACTTCCTGTTTTTAAATCTCCCCTAAAAACACACCAGTTTTCTCAGACTTTTAACACAGTGTGATTTGATTACTGCCATTGATTTGATTGTTAAGCACTTTGCTAACAGCTGCTGTTTTAAAATGTGCTTAATAAATAAATTTGACTTGACTCGATTCATTTAAAACCTGTTTTGGGGTTCTAACCCGGACGCGTTTCTTCCACAGGGAGTCTTCGTCTTCTTCTTCCACGTGATCTTCAACAAAGAGGTGAGGAAGAACCTCAAGAATGTCTTGACGGGTAAAACAACCGTTCAGGACAACTCCAGCACCACCAGGGCCTCGCTACTCACTGTAAGTACACAGACCTGTTAGCTTTTTTAAAAAGTTTTTTAATTATTTCCTGCCTCTTTATTTCATTCTTTTATTTTTATCTTTCTATCATCAGCGCTCTCTCAACTGTAACTCGTTCCCTGAGGAAGGCCCGCTGTTTCGCACCGCTATCGGCGAGTCCAACATCTCCTTGGACAGTACGCTCAGGTCAGCCAAGAGCCGCAGCAGCTACCTGGCTTACACCTTCAGGTACAGCATGCTCACTGACCGCATGGCTGCTTCTACTACACCGACGCACGGGGGGCTCCTTGTGGACATTTTCCTTGTTTCTGTTTTTGCATCAAGTTAACAAAAACTAACACCACATGTAGTTTGACCACATCATGCACACACCGTGTCCCGCTGCTTACAGATATGGGCTTCTTTTTTTAATTTGTTCACTGTTGGGGTTTTTTTTCTGTATTTGTAGGGGATTTCTACATTTTCCTCTACGCTCGCATGCTGCTAAACAAATGCACCAGCCTTATATCGCTTAAATTCAGCTGTGCATGGCTCGTGGCCGAGATGCAAAAATTTAATGCACACAAAAAGAAAAGGAAATGTGTAAATTCACCTGTTGTGGTAAAACAAACAAACACAGCCATATACAATAGTTCATTGTTTATAGCAGGGGTTAAATTGACATAGATTTCTCAGTTGGAACAACAAACCAAAACAGTTCAGTCAACTAATAAATTTAAATCAACTAAATTAAAGCCAGCGTTTATTTAGCAAGAGTTTATTAATCAAGATAACTTAATGTTTTTTCACTCAACTTAAAGTTTAAACTTGAGTGAGTAGTGTACAGCGGCTTTGTTTCGGTCCGGCTCGGTTCCGGTTCTGCATACTTGCCCTGCAGCGATGAAGCCCACGATGTTCTAAACTCTTAAACCTACATGAGTTTAACAACATACGTACATGTACAGCACAGTACTGCAACATTTTACTCACCAGCTTCGCAGAACACAGCAGCTCGGTTCCGGTTCTGCAGACCCACCCTGCCGGTTCTGGTCCAGTTTTGATTGGCTCTCTGCAGCCCTTGAGCACCAAGATGGTTTTAGAGAGAGCCAGACCTTCGGGCAGCCATCACAAAACCACACAATGGTCCCAATCGAGTCCAAATCTGGATGAAAAATGTCTCGATGAGCTCTGGGGAACAACACCGGACCTGCAAGCAGCACTCAGATTGACCGATGAGGCTGGAAGTCTGGTTCTGGTCCAATTCCCTGTCGGTTCCATGCAGCTCTCTGCATCCACTGAGCGCCAAAGTCACTATAAATAAGGACCAAACTTCTTCGAATCAGATCAAAACTTTCCCTCCATTTCAGCAGAAAGCAATGTTTGGAAGCACTGTTGGCTTCTGGGAAATGTAGTCCTTGTGAGTGGCGAGACAGTGTAGGCTTATTGAGAGAAAACTACAAAATGGATGCGCCCGTCTGAAGTTTTTTTTAATTCATTTTTGCTAACTTTTTATCCCGTACCATCACAATCACGTGAATAATGTTAAAGTTGACAATCGTGTGTCGTGTACAATCTTGTTTTTCTTCGTGAACAGTCTTAGTTTGAAAAATCGAGAAACGGCAAGTCCGCAAAAGTCGAACCGCGAAGTAGCGAGGGACTACTGTGAACTTATTGTGCGGTTGTGTTGAACTGCTGGTTCACCTAAATCACCTGTTTCAAATACAGGTAGTCCCCGACCTACGAACGGGCTCCGGACCTAAGGACCGTTCGTAGCTCGATTCTGCCGTAGGTCGGAGCCGAATGCACATGGCGACGTATGTCCGCTTCTACAGCCGGAAATCGAAACCGAAACTAAAACGGCGATCGGTCACGTCTTTTTAAACACATTTTTTTCAATGTAAAACAACTTCGAACAGCCGTTTTAACGTTTTTTAATGTGTTTCCAAGCAGTTAGCTAACAAAATACCCTAAAAAAACACGAAAAAAATAAATAAAATGCTGCATAAAAATGGCAACTAACGGCGCAATGACGTCACTGGGGGTGGAGCCGTAAGTACAGAGCACCGTAGGTCGATGGCGCCGTAGGTCGGAGACAACCTGTATATGTTTGTGATTCTCATTTACCAAAAAAGTTGGCGAAAGTACAAAGTTCTAAATGTTTACTGCTACGTTTTGCTTTTTTCCTAATTGCTGTAAATTGTACCATGAATCAAACATTTAGATAATTAACCAATAATACCTCCCTAAATGTTTTGTACTATACAAATAGGTTTTCAGTAGCCCATAAATAATTTGTCTGAAGAAAAACAAAACTATACGGTAGTCCTGGCATTAAAATGTATAATGTCACTATACTCTGCATAACAGCTGTGAAAATCATCTGCCTTAAATTCATTCAGATTACTCATTTTCACCTTAGAAACCTTGATTTCAACAGATTAGACATGATCACAGGATTAAGCTTCCACTGTATGTGTGTCCATTTTTGCTGTGAAGGCAATAAAATTACCTGTAATGACATCATCCCCCTGAGCGCTGTCTCCGAGAAAATAAACTGTAGAGAGAATTCATGTGATGACAATTAAATCAAAGTTATTGCAGGAGTTTCCTCGTGAACTTGTTTATTTGTTTCAACCGTAATGCATAAGAAAAGTTGGCCCTCGATCCCTTTGTGCATTCATAAAATAAACATGAAATAGAAATCAATTTAACACGGCCCTAACCGTTATTCCTCGGATGCCATTTCCCACAGTGGAGCTGGAAAAATAAAATTTAAAGACAATAAAAATGTCATAAATTGTGGATATCAAACAGTTTCCTCTAAGGTTTATGGTTGAATTCTCCTCTCTGATGTGATTTTAAGTCGTTATTTCACACCAGTGAGCATGAAAAGGAATTGGAATTTATATTGAAATGGGTTGCTTTGTGTTTGATATTGTAGAGGTGATCAATGATTTCATTAATTAGGCTCCCGCATTTGAGCTTTGGGAACATTATCTTTTATATTCTCTCCATCTTTCATGTGCTCTGTACTGTACTGAGGCGGCTCCCCCTTCTATCCTTCGCCTGAAGGCTTTTCTGTCTCTGTCCCAGGTTTTTTTTTTCTCGTAGGCTACCTGAACACAACCCACCACGGAAAGTATCTCAATACATGTACTGGCAAATTCCTAATAATGAATGTCAACTTATTTTTCAGTTAGACCTGGTACTCCTGACTATATGCTGGTGATTGTGAGGGAGGTGTCTTTGCACATATATGAAGAACTGCATGCCACTGTCAGGAAATGAAATTACCGGTAATAATGGTCACACTGTGTTTATTGTTGCTCGTGAAAAAATGTCAGGCGCTTGTAAATCTGTTGTATAACTCAGTAAAACATTTTTGTGTGTACCATTTATTGTATTGGCAACATACAAATAAAGGTAACAGACAGATATATGAGTAAGTAAATACATTGGTAAGAGTGGTAATGCTTAATACTCTGTTATAATAGTGTTGATGCATTTGAGGTTGGTGGGGGGGGGGGTGCCGTTCAGAAAAGAACAGTTATGTCATTTGAGATAAACGTGATTGCAAAGTCAGTGTTGAATATTGAAGTGACAATATCAGTTGCAATAAACCCACATGTCCTATCCTTCTAATGTTCACAACACTCGCAGGTGTCGGCTGTGAGGGCTTAGAGGAGTGGAGGGGTCCATCTGATTGCCAAATATTTGTATGACAGCTGAGTCAGCATTCATAATATGGTTTCCTTTTTTTAGAGTTTTTTTTTTCCTTAAATTTCAGGTATCTGAATCTATACCAAGGGTGTTCAGGACATGTCTGTGAAAGGTGCTATATAAATAAAGTTTTACTTACTTTTACTTATAGATAGTACTCCTGGACTTGCTGTTCTGTTTCTCCTCCCTGTCCTCTCAAACCCCCAGTCGGTCGATAGCTGTTCATCCTGAGCTTTGTCCTGCTAAAGGTTTCTCCATGTTAAAAGGGAGGTTTTCCTTTCCACTGTTGCCTTTTGTGCTTGCTCAGGATGGGAGAATGCAACAAAGTGAAGATTCAATGAGTCTACTGGCTTCTTTAGATAGAGAACTTTTACTAATTGGCTTGAATGCTTCTGATCAGTGCCTTAAGACAACATCTGTTGTGATTTGGCACAATATAAATGAACTGAATTGAATTAACTAAGCTACTTTTTTTTTTACTAATTTTGTTCAATTCAATTTAGAATTTATTAAACGGAACTGAACAGAATTATATGCAGAGAACCTGTGTCCTCCAGGTCAAAGTTATCAGATGATAAATCAAAATGTGTGAGAATATTATGCTATACCTTTTGATAGCAGTTGTATGACACTGACAAAATTAGCAAAACGTGAAAAAATTTCCTTATCAACAAAAAAAAAAAGATTTTGGCAGAACGAGTAAGAAAACCCAGTCTTCTTTGGAGCTCTATAGTTCACACATTCCTTATAGTACAAACATATGTCAAAGTTTAAATTGGTCACAAACGGTTGGACTTCACCTAACTGAAGTGGCATTTTGAAGTATTTTATGGTTTTTACACAATGGCAGTTTAGTTTTTTTTTTTATGTTGAACTTTCAGAAACTGTTTCACTGAACATATTATGGTTAATTTTCTCAGCCCAAATCAGCAAATCAACAATGTTCAACTCTTCAAATATGGCGTTTATTTAATGTTTTTCCTCCCGGTGTTTATTTATGCAACACCTAACTTAATATTCTGAGCATTTATTTACAACATACTGTTGCATTCATGTAGTGTTCAATGGGCAAAATAATCAGGCTATCCCCTTTTCCTTACAGCGTATGATTCACTAAATAGTGATGACGTAATGCTCGATTTTCAACAGCTCAGATTTTTGTGCACGTTCCAGATTCTCTAAATAATTTTGCGAGATCGCCATGTGTTGCTTAGCTTTTTGATATTTTTTTTTCTTCTCTTATTTTCTTGTTATACATTTAAATACAGTATACTATTATGTGATAGTTGTTCAAAAATGGACCCCTCAGTATTTGTTGCCTTTCTCTAATAAAGCACCAATTTCATGGCAAGGGCATGCTCTGCTCTTTTAGCAGCATTCTTTGACTTAGGCAGGGTTTTGTGATTTATTTTTCCTTTTCTCAGTGACACCAGAATAAAAAAAATACTGCCTATTTCTTCATTTATTAAATTTTCAGTGATTAAAAGGAAAGAAATATGCATTTATTCAAATATGATTTGATTATGACATACTGTATTTAATCTTGCATTAATGGTTTGGTTAACACAATGAGGTTAATGTTGCCTATAAAGTAATGAAAACTCCAGGGCATGCACAAGTTATCTTTTTCATGGGAACTGTCCAGTTGATGTGGATGGCTGTAGATGAGTGCTTAGAGCAGTTGCCCTCCAATGCAAGAGTTGGAGGTTCAATTCCACTAGCTGTCACATGTTGAAGTGTCCATGGGCAAGACACTGAACCCCTCATTACCTCCGATGTGTGTCCCATTGTTGTATGAACGTGATAAAGCACTGATTAATATACAGTCTATGGTATGTGTTTTGAAAATGCAACTTTTTTGCCAATATTGTACGTTTTCCTTTTTTTTTTTTTTTTTGTACAGCTTGGATGAATTTAACTATTGAATACATAAACAGAATAATTCATCATGATCCTAAAAACCAAGTCAGTTTACTTTATTTCTTTTTATATGAAAACAACAGTGATACCCGACTGGCAGACGACAGTTAGGGCTAAACATCTGTCTTTAGCGCTGACAGGGCTGATGACACCTGTCGCCAAGCTGAAGAGACACTAAAAGGAACTGGCAGTGATGACAGGGATTGCATAGCCTTGGTTTATGTTTGGTAAGTTAAAACACTTTCCCTTGTTAGCACTTTATATGATTTTTTTTTCTGCATTCACTAGTTGAAGGAATTTTGCTGTTTTTCTTTCTGCATAGGAACCCTCTGAAGTAGAACCAAATGATTGATTGGTTCCAAAAAGCGCTGCTGCTCTTTTCTAATGTGTTTTGAATAGAACCGGTGGTCCCTTTGCTTGGATTCACCAGCAGAAAATAGCATGGAGGACACTGTGCATGATTCATCTGACACAGATACAGCTGAGATGCTAAATAAATTGGAAGTAATACAATCTTTAGAGGTGCAGCACATTTTTTTTATGAAACAAACAAAAGTTGAGAGGAAATATTGTTATATATTTTTAGTTATACATAGATGGTACCGTTTGATTAAGTAAAAGAACGTTTGTTTTTAATGAATGCAATGTTTTTCAAGGTAATGTTGCCTGGATTGTTTAGAGACTAGTCTGTCCATCCATCCATCCATCCATCCATCCATCCATCCATCCATCCATCCATCCATCCATCCATCCATCCATCC
>JARVGV010000694.1:4831114-4843888 GCA_031762435.1 Hypsolebias longignatus
AGAGGAAAGGTAAAATAAGGGAGGGGTTAATTAATTAATTAACTAATTAATTAATAGTTTTTTTTTTTTTTTTGTTGAAATGCTTCAACATGAAATCATCTTTCTGATCAGGCATCTTGAAAAACAAGATCAGCTACCCTCCCCCGCTCAGTGACAAGAACATGAAGAACCGTCTGAGGGAGAAGCTGAGCGACTACAACTCCCCCAAAATCACCTCCCCTCCGCCCATTAACAACAACCAAAACTCCTCCCCTGTGTCTCCCTCCTACGTCAGCATCACGACCCCTTCATCGCAGCCGTCCTCTCAGGCCTCCGTCGACGACAGGGGAGGAGGAGGAGGTCGCCCCGGCAACCACGACAGCAGCATTAAGTTGAAGCCGCCTGTTGCTCCCCGGCCTCAGGTTCCTGTCGGTGCGCTGCCGGCGGGGATCTACCGCGAGACCAACGGGGGCGTGGCCATGCACTTGAAGTCTGGGACGGTCAACGGGGGCAACGAGTCCGACTCAGAGTAAGAATATCGGCATGTTGCAGCACAAGATCAAATCTGTGAATCGTTGATTAAACGAACGAACGATGCTTCGATTTAATTAGCTGCTTTTCAGCCGCTGCTAAAAGTCGTACAGTTAAACTTCCTGAAAGCAAGATGGCTCCTACAGCTGACGGACACTAACAAGCACAGAAATGGCATTAACTCAGTTGGTTTTAGAGACTTTGAGTGAAATTTTGATGTAGAAACTGAGTTATTCTCAACCCTTCCTTTAAGACACGCCTGAGCAAAATATGGCTCTGGGGCCAACAATGGCTCTTAGACGATCCCCATCTGGCCCTCAGTCTGCTTAACTGAAAAGAAGCAAACGTTAAAATGAGTTTGTGAAAACTTTTAATGTTATCAGTAAAACTTAAGGAAGTCTAAATTAAATGTTTCGGACAAATACATGTAAAACTTTTACATTGAGATGGGCCAAAACGTTTTTGCCTTGTACGTTATTGTTTGTGTTCCCACAATCAGACGGAACCCTAAAGACTCCCACAAGGAAACGTTTTCTTATCATACTTTAAGCCAGAGGTTCCAAACCCTGGTCCTCGAAGAACAGAATTTATTTATTGTCATTGCAATGAAGCGCAACTAAATTAAATTTCAGTAAGTGCCTGAAGACATAAACAGGCAACATTTTAGTTTAAAAGCAGTGGTTCCCAACCCTGGTCCTTGCGGAACACCATCCTGAATGTTTTAATTGTTTTCCTGCTTTGACGCACCTGATTTGAATGAATGGGTGATTAACAGGCTTCAGAACATGAGGGAGTAATTAAATCGCTGAATCAGGTGTGTTGGAGCAGGAAACAACAAAAACATGCAGGCTGGTGTTCCTCAAGGACCAGTGTTGGGCACCACTGCTTTTAAGCTAACATGTTGCCTGTAGACGTCTTCCAGATTATCCGTCTTGAAGAAAATCTTTTCCGAATCGCTCTGCGGCCCCTTGATTGATTTAAATAACTGGAATCAAAAGTTGTCCACGTAAGAGCTAACAGAGACGCGAGATAGCTCGTCATACCATTAGCGTAGTTTGATGAAGACTCCGGCATGAAACAGAAGAAATGTTTGATTTAACCGCAGCATGAAACAATCATTCCTGCCTGAAAGCTGCATGTGACCTTCCTGCATCCATTTTTACCTCGCATGTTCCCGTTCTTCCTCTTTGTCTCCTTGCACTTTTCCCTTGTCCCTAACACCCCACTCCCACAATTACCTTTTCCTCTAACAGCGGCAGTAACGAGACTTCGATCTGACCTGTTAGGAAAACCCAGACCAGCCCGCCGCTCTGAGAGGAGGAGCTCTGCCGCAGGAGGAGGGGAAAGGAAGACGGCCGGGAAGAGGACGAACAGGAAGGAGCGCGATGCCGAACATTTTGACGTCATCCTTCCTCTCTCTCTCTCTCACTCCCTGGAGAGCAGTATTAACGGCAGACGTTGGCTCTGCCGGGGACAAATAAAAAGCTGCGAGCGACAACAAAGGGAATCCTGCGTCGGACTGAATCTGGAGCCACGCGTGCCAAAACCGCTCAAAACAAACAGAGAAGAGGAAGAACGTCTCCGCAGGTTTCGAGGAGCCTGCGGGGGTTCATCCTGTGCAGTTTCGTGGACGAAACGTTGGGCCGCTTCTTTCTAGCAGAGATGGAAAGATGACGCAGTCGCCTGCTGGTACAGTTGCATTTGTAGTCCATAAGGATTTCAAGGACTACAATCCCTTCATGCTCTTCTCAGTGACCTGATGATCTAAACACCAAGTGCTCTTTGTTTTGGATTTATTTTATTTTATTGTGTTTTGTTTTTCAACTCTTTCCCAGACTCTCAGTGTAATTATTGTGTACATATATTTTTTAAAGTTAAAGAATCTATTTTGTATTTGATTTTTTTTTTTTTTTTTTTTTTACTGAGCTGTAAAGAAAAATCCCTTTTTGTTCTGGTTTCATGCAGAACAAAAGCCTTCATTCTGAACTGAGGCCTTACTCTCACAAGTTTTAACACTTTAAAACTCAATTACGTCTCAACAAAAGGGCCTAAATGTACATTAAAGGGATAGTTTGAACATTTTAAAGTAGGGTCTATGGAAAGCTTATGTAAACAATCTCTACGTTTAAGAAACTACTGTAGTTTATTTCTGACCCAAGTGAAGAGCTAACAACTGGTTGAAATATAGCCAAGACCAAACTGGGTTGCTGCTGACTTAAAATTAACTTTATTTCAATTTCAAGGGTTTTAATCAATATTTAATTAAACTGTTGACTCATTTTTTTTATTAGTTATTTAATGTAACTGACTTTTTCCCCTTAAAAAATGGATAAACTTTTATAATTTAGTAAAAAGTGAAAATTTAAGCAAAAACTTTTAAAAATATAGCTCAAATTGTTTAATATGCCAACTTCAGCATGCCAATAAAATCTAATGAAGCGAGCAGCCGGTTGTAAGGATATTTTCAGTAAAATGTGCAGCAAGCTGTGGTGGGACATCCTGTTGTTGCAGGAGTTTAATAACATCGTTTTACCTCTAAAACAAAAGAACAATCCTTTAAAATGTCATAAATGAGACGGTAATAAAGCCAAATGTTTTAACTTATCCTCGTACATCATATACATGATTTAGTTTGATTAATTTTGCCTCATAAATTTCATTATCTACACAATTACATGTGAAAAACAGGCAGAAGTCAAGTAAACACAGTAAAGCAGCACTTTAACACACACAGGTGTTCTGGTTATATTTGTTACCTCTCCTAAAAGTATATTTCTAACCGTAAGGGTTGTGTTTTCCTTCTACGACACATAAAAGAGGACAACAAGAAGCCAGGATCTTTACTTTTACTATTCTAGCCTAAAAGCAACAGCGACACAGTAAAACGGAAAATGTAACAAAGCTGGTGGAGAATCAGAACTCGACGGGGAGCGAAACTGACACAACACCGGCACAGCGTTGTCAGACGTGTCCAGATTTTAACCTAAAAGTTTCCCCGACTGTTTATTCACCGAAAAACGTCACAGACAATTAACCTCAAAGTGCTTTTAGCAGCTTCCAAATCTTCTGCAGTAGTTCTTTTTAATTTAATTTACCTTTTCCAGTTCCTCACGGTTCTTGTTCCTCTTGTGCCGATGAAACCGTCCAGGCTGAGCAAACCGTTGTTTAGTTGTCAGCTCACTTGAAATACTTCAGTATCTTAGGCCCTGTCCACCTTTAAGTATTTAATTCATCTTCTTCAAAACACTGTCAAAGCCGCAACCAAGGTATCTTCTGTAATTGTTGAAACTCGGCTGACATTCGCAGCGCATGCTAGCAGTGTGGAGAAAAACTGCTAAAAATTATATTTTAAAAGTAAAAATGTTGCTGTGCTTCGTCAAAGGCTGTTTTTTTTTTTATATTTTAATTGTTCACTTTCATTTGAGCTTTACACAGAATTCTGTGGTAATTTAAAAGCTCAGAGAGCAGCAGCAGCTAGCTGTAGCACTTCCGGATTGTTCCGTTGCATTAGTGTAAATCCGTATGATGCTTTTGGACATCGGAGCCGAAAAGGGCTGCTGTCCAGTTTAGTCTCGGCTGCTTTCGGACTGTTAGCTCGTCAGTCCCGTCGGGTTTTAACCCCTTTCTTCACCAAACCGAGCTCATTCAGAGACCTATCTGCAGCAGGTAAGATGTTCATCGTTAATAAGCGTTCCACCTTAAAACGTTCAAACTATCTCACTGACTTTTTGGAATGTTTTCAAACTCGGCACCGTGAAGCCTGTCTACTTTTCCAGTGTCCGTCCTGCTTGTTTGTCAGTAAAATATTTTTTAAAGTCACCCTTCCTGAAACTGAACCCGTCAGGGTCGTGTTCGGCTCGTTTCAAATCCATTTACTTCAAAATTTGTTTAAAAAATACTTTTTTAAGGGATGCACGATATGGGATTTTTGGCCGATATGTCAAAACTTATTTGGCCAATAACCGATACCAATACCGATATTTTTCCCTACAACTTGGATTATGTTTAACGTCAAATTTATTTATGACATTTACTCTCTAACACAATGACACTCGAACAGTGCAAATTTATAAATTTTCACAAATCTAAACTCACATGTGTGACGTATAAAAACAGCGCCTTTTATATCGGTGAGTTGGTGGAATGGCCGATATTTAACTTTATCGATATCGACCGATAATATCGTGCATCCCTAATTTTTTTTGTTTGTTCCTCATCAAAGTGATGTCTGTGTTATTGTTAGCATTTAATAAATGATACCCAGTACTTTCAAAAGGATTCTGAATTGAAACAAGTCGAAATGGCACCAACACTAAAGTATTATGCTGCTAAAATACAGCTAATTATAACATGTGGTAGTTTTCCACTTTAAATGTTTTATGTACTTTATGTACTCTGGACCCCTTGTGCGTTTCACCTTCCTCTTTGATCGATGCTGTCGATGAACGTCCTTGTTTTTGTACGATCCAAGACACTGGAAATGATTTGTAACATAATGTATATTTATTTTTTATGTGCTCAAGACACTGGAAAACAAACAAAATTATTGTGGAAAATTAAAAACGTCCTTGAGAATTTTTAAACCGTTTTGTGCTTTTCAAGGCCATAAAGGTGGAAAATGTGCCGCAGAGAAGAGGAAAAATCAGGTAACGCCTACTTCCTGTTACAGACGGTATAAGAAAATAAAAGTTTTGAAATTGTAAAATGTAAACAAAACCAAATTGTAGTGATTTGATCATCTTAAAAATACATTTTATTCATAATGGGACGTCAAATCCTTATCAGATGTTTAAACGGATACATTTTGTCGTCTTTATTTATTTATTTATTTAGTTATTTATTTATTAAATATTTTATTGCAGCGAGTCACCTCAGACTAGCGGGTAAAGGCCCATACTTCCCAACGTGAAGCATTCTTTCTTTTAACGTCTCTGAACCGAAGGGGCCACAGGAAGTTTTAGATGGGAATGTTGTATGATTTTGTATTGATGGTGCCTCTAAGCTACCACGGAGGCACTAATGCACCCCTATACCATCAGAGAGGCAGGGTTTTGGACTATGCACTGATAAGAAGCCGGGCGGTCCGTCTTCTTTTAAGTACGCAGGACGATGCATTCAAGGTCTCCACGTTGTCAGTCCATTTTAACTCCGAGGAGACGACAGCAGTTCTGGACGTTCACATACGGCTCCTCTGCCTGATAGAGCATTAAAAGCTTTATGGACGGCACGGTGAGCTGCGTTTGCAAACCACTATCTTGTGGAAGGGTTCCTGAGCCCACGCAGGGATGTCCAGAGCAGAACCAGACCTGTTTTTAATGCAGTGGCCCCAGAGGGCGCCGAAGATCACGACTTTCACCCTTTGAGCTGATTTTTCCAGATCCTTTAAATCTTTAAACAATATTCAGAATAGATGACGTCATAGTCTTCCCAGTTATCAGTTAAGAAACATTGTTTTGAAATTGTTCCATCGTTTTTTAAGTTTTCAGACTGGTGAACCTCTGCCAGTCTTTACTTCTAATTATTTCAGCCTCTGAAACCAGTTTTTTTAATGCTCCTTATCATATTTCTTATTCATAACAGCCTTTTGTTGCACCTGTCCCAACTTTTTTGATGTGTAGCTGCCATAAAGTTCAAAATCACCTCATGTTTGTTTAGTTCCAACAGTCATTGTTTACCACGTTCCATTGTTCGTTACTTTTAATCACCTAATGTGTCTGAGGCCATTTTGAATCTCAGGGAAATGGTTTTGACGCTCCGCACTACACGTCCCATCACACTGTATAAGTTCACTTTCTTTATATCTGAGCGGAGGGCTCCTTAAAACACAAGTTTACTGCGTGAGCTGAACCAGGCGGCCTGTTAGCAGCTGAAGCCAGCAGAGTGAAAAGCTACACGGCCGAATCCAGTTTCACCTGCCGGTTGGGTGTTTGTTGTCATGGCAACCGAAGTGAGTTGTTGATGGAGTTGTAGTGAAAATTCTGGGCAGGGGGTCACCAGCAGCCTGTCCTGTTTTTCTTGTGCACCAATAAGTTTGTTCACTGGTTTGATCTTCTCCAGTCAGAATGAAAGACTTCCTGACACCAGAGACTGGATGGAGGTAGATGGTGTCAAGACAAGCTCCGTCGTCTTCTTCATCCTGGGCCTGTCAGAGCCAGGCAGGCTAAATAATTCAGGCTCTGGAGGAGCTGCTGCTGGAGGTCGAGATGGACCGATCACACCATCTGCTGGTGGAACGTTCAAGTTTAACTTTTTACTTCTGTAGCTGCAGAGACGGTTTGTTAAAGATGAAGGGACGGAAACATCTTACAGTGATGACAGCTCCTCCTGAAGACCACAAGGCCTCCAAAGTGACGGGGTCTCCTGAAGACTACAAAGCCTCCAACGTGACGATGTCTCCTCCTGAAGACCACAAGGCCTCCAACATGACGAGGTCTCCTGAACACAAGGCCTGCAATGTGACGGAGTCTCCCCCTAGAAAACACGTCTTCCAACGTGATGGGGTCTCCTCCTGGAGGGCCATGTCTGAAACACCTCCTCAGTGAGGCATTCAGGAGGCGTCCTGCTCCTCCTGGTTTTCTGACCTCCTCACCTCTTCTCCAAGGCTGAGGAGCTGACCCTGTGGAGGACGGTCATGTAGCTGCCTGGGTTCATGTTTTCCTTCATGCAGCCACTCTCCTTAGCTCATGATGCCAAATGCTAGCTAAAAGTGGCAAAATGTGAGCTAAAAGTAGTGAAAGACTAGCTAAAAGCTAAATGTAGGAAAAATGTAGCTAAAATCTAATGGAAATACTGTGATAGCTTAAAGTTAAACGTAATCAAAGGCAAGTTAAAAGGTAACTAGAAGCTGAAAGGTAAAGGTAACAAAATAGCTAAAACGCTTTAGGTAGAAGCTAAAAAGTAAATGTAGGAAAAGACGAGCTAAAAGTATTTTATGTGTTTGTTTTTTAAAAGGTGTATGTTTGGTAAATGTTCCGTTGTTGCATTTAAACACGATGACATAAATCTTTGGACAAACAGCTAAAATATCAGGACACAAAGTCCCCGTCCCTCTGAACCACCGTGCAGTCAGTGCACGTGGGACAGACGTTTGTTCTTTTAAACTCTCGTCACACAAAAGATTTTATTAGTTTACACATAAAGACAGTTACACATCATTTTAGTGTTCATGATTTAATTTATTGTTCAAAGAAGCAACAACTGTCCAGAAGTTTAGCTTTTGGTCAAGTTCGTGGCAAATAATCTGTATTTTGGAATGTGTTAAAATAAATATAAATCCGTTTAGCTCTTTAAAATGGCCGAAATAGAAATTATTGGCAGGAGTGGACTATTTTTAGATGCATTCATCACAGTTTTTATGGATCCGTGCTTCTTTTCAAGTTAGAAAATCTAGTTTTGTTCCCAATTCTTGGCATAAAATGAACTCAGTGTTCAGTGAAAGTTGTTTTCTTTATAAGGAGATATCAGCTGATGTCATGAGCCTGATTCAGTTTCCAGATTCAGTAGTGGAGCTGATTAATGTGACTTTTCATCCTCATGTTTAGTTAAACAGGCCGCTATCAAACCTGAGACGAGGAGAAGGTGCTTTAAGTTCTGCTAATCTGTGTTCTCATCTCAGGGCTCAGGAGTCACTTGACTCCTGTTCCTCCTCCTCTTTCCTTTCATTTGTCTCCTCTCTCCTTCAAAGCTCATACTGGGATTCAACCAGTAGCAAGACGACTGCCCAACTCGACTTCAAGCCATAAACGCTGCCTCGGAGGAAAATGTCTAACTTGGATCCTGTTGCTTGCAGGAGACGAAGAAAGAAAAGGTCTTATCTGACCAACCTGCAGAGGTAAGTGAGACAAGGTTTATACAACATTAACTACATGGTTTATTTTCTAGTTCAGCAAAGTGTAATGCTCAGGTATACAGTATAGAGAAATGTCCTATTTTGAACCTTTAAGCTTATTTAATTGAGAATTAAAACCATTTATTTCAATCAACGTGCACAAATCTAGGGCAAGCTGAAATAATTCATAAGTACCTGTAATATTAATTACTCTAATGGTTTTGTATCTACTGTACCTGCTTCATAATTAATTGATGCAATTTTTAATTTCAACCACAAGGTGGTGGTAAAGAGCTGTGTATTTTGGCAAGCTCGTTTATCATTTAATCGCCTCGTCAAAACCTTCATTCAGTGACACAAAGTTTGTTTTCTGTCATCCAGGTATAAAACAACAAAAAAGGTTGAATCATGTCATCTGGACTTCGTTTTTTGTTAAACGAAGTCCAGATGACATGATTCAACCTTTTTTGTTCTTCATTCAGTGACTCCTGATCAAAATAAATAATTAATCTGTCAGAATGTTATTTATCCTGTCCACAAGCAACACTTCAGATATTTCAAATTAATTTTTTTCTATATGTCAAACTGTGTCACCAAAACAAAAAAAGGCAAATTATATTAAAATAAAATCAGAAAAACATCAAAGTACCAGCTTTATTTACAGAGCACTTTAAACACAGGAACAAAGTGCTGTACGCATAATAAAACAATCGAATAATAAAAATTAATTAATTAAATGATTGAAAGTCAACATCTCGGATGGTGTCAAAGGATTTAAAAACTGACAGAGAAGATGTCTGATGTTCCACAGTTTAGGAGCTGCCACAGCAAAAGCACGGTTTCCTCTGAGCTTATGCTTCGTCTTCGACACACTCAGGAGCAGCTGATCACATGACCTGAGGGGTCGAGGGTGAATGGATGTAGCAACTTGAACCGATTCATTCATTCAACCTTTATTTATGCAGGTTAATCCCATTGAGCCTCGGGACTCATTTACAAGAGAGACCTGATTTAACAAAGAATGATGACAACAGTGGACAACGACAATAAAAACAAAAATCATAAAGGATTCATACAAACTGAGAATAACAAGTGAAAATAAAATGGTCTTTAGAAAAATTTAACCAAAAAACAGCTAGATTATAAGGCGGTGTAGAAAACTAAAACAGGAACATGTCTGCATTGGGTTTTCCCAGGAACTCAACAGGTGTTTAAAGCCATTAGCATTCAGTGTTAGAGAGGATCTGTTTCTGAAAAAGAAACCCAGTTTAACTTTCAATTTCTTTACTAGATTTTCCACGTGGAGTTTAAAAGAGAGATGCGAATTGACCAGGATACCCAGATATTTGTAGGAATCAACAAACTCAATGGGGACACCATTTGAAGATAAAATCAGAGGAAGAACTGCTGGGACTGGCTTCCTGTTTGAAAACAACATACTTTTGGTTTTGATGGCATTTAGTATAAGTTTGAAATGGAACAAATCTGACTGGATGATGTTGAAAGCGGATTGCAAAAGCTGGAAGGCCTTAGCAACTGTTTTAGCTCGACAATAAACAACTGTGTCATCAGCTTAGAAATGTAAGGATGCATCACGTTACCTATGTAGATTGTAAAGAGGGTGGGTCCTAAGACAGAGCCTTGTGGTACACCATTGTTGACGGTTAAATAACTGGAGGAAGTATCATTATGTTGAACACAGACAGGGCGGGGCAAGTCCATTTAGAGCTTTATGAGTTAAAAAAATAATCATTTTTAAATGAATCCTAAAATATACGCTTAGCCAGTGCAGGGAGGCTACAACAGGAAATGTGGTCAAATGTTTTTGTGCCAGTTCAAAGCCGTGCAGCAGCATTCTGTACCCTCTGAAGCTGAGAGATGCATGATTCACTCATTCCTGTACAGAGTGTGTTACAGTAATCCAGCCGGGTGGTCACAAAGGTGTGGATTACTGTTTTGAAATGCCGCTGACTTGGCTTTACTTTAGCCAGCTGCCTCAAATGGAATAAACTAGATTTAACAACAGCTCTGATATTTTCAAATTTAGTCCAGCATCCACTTTGACCTCTATGTTTGTAATGGCCTGATGTACTGTGCCAAGGAACCAACATCGACATTGGGAGTCTCAGTGGAGCTTCCAAAGACCATCACCCCAGTCTTTTCCTCCTTAAACTTTAAAGTTACAGTCATCCAGATTTTATGTCCTCCAGACAAACAAACAAAAAAACCAAGTTAAAATAGCAGAGGTGACTTTTCAAACAACTCTCATACAATTTAAAATACTGTTTACACATTTTTTTCAATTATAAAATACTTTATAGTGAAAACTGCACAATTTGATGTTTGCCAAGCAATACTTTATTCTCAAAGCATATTTATGTATTATGTATTTAAGTACACCTAAACGGAGCTTAAAAAAAATAAACTAAATACTCAGTGGGTAGAAGATGCGCACGCATAGAAAGTTTCAGTTTTTAATTAAGTAGCCTTTTTTTAAGGAATCCATATAATTCAATGATTCATTCTTATGGGATTTGTCAGCTTAGAGTATGTGTCAGGGATGACTCTCGGCTACTACCACACCACATTTCAGCACACTATCTGTAAAACTGGCAAAGTTGTATATATTTGACCTCCTTTTGGAACAGAGTTGACAAATGTTTAATTTATATGATAGAACAGTCTGCCATACTTCCAAAAATGGCTGCGGCCCCTTTAAGAACGCAGCCGTTAGCGCGTCTTCTTCTGTGAGCCAGAGTGCAGAGTTAACGGTGCTTTTCAGGCAGCTCCGAGGAGGAGGAAGATTTGTTTTTTATATATTTTCTCGAGCGTATAAATTTAATTTGTTCACGACGTTTGGATGGTGTTGGTGTTTTAGTTTTTTCGGCCGGGATGGCGCCTCTAAATCGGCCTCCAGTCGGCGGGGAGACGCTAATTTGAACGTCCTGCGCAGCAGGTGTATTGAAGGATAAACCAGACAATCTCTGTGTTCATGAAACTTTGCTACGATTTACGTGCTGGGTAAGAGCAATTCTTTTTACGCCTTTTTTAAAATTATAACATGTCTTTGATGTGAATGTCGTCCGTCATTTAGCCAGTGTTCTTCGCGGGCGGATTATTTGTCATTTCATGTCGCGGTGTGGCGGAGGGATACAGGGACTATTTAACCTGATCACTGGAGGCCCAACTTCAAACAAGTACTTTTTGCACAAAGCAGATAAAAGGCGGCATTTTATAAACTATTGCCGTTAGCTGATTGATTTTTATGACTAAATATAATGAAACAGACACTGCTGTCTCAGCTCGAAGTTAAAGGCTCAAGCTGAGGCACAGTGACACACAAGACATGGAAATGAGCACAAAGATAAACAAAACTTATGCAAACAACACAACAACAAAGCTGCTCAGCAGTAAACTGTGAATGACCCTCAGCTACTACCACACCAAACTTTAGCTCATGTAAAAATGACTGAGTTTGAGGTTTCTAGTGTCACATGACTGTATGGACATCTTAAAGTAGAAGAGTTGCAAAGTTACATTTAGTCATTATTTCCTGAACATTTCGTCATAATCTACCCAGTGGTTTGTGAGATATTTTGCTAACAGACGAGGAACAAGTCAAAGTGTCCAGCCGTATTTGTTCGTTGTCACCTCACCCAGAGTTCAGACCTGATTACATTTTGATTGGATGCAGATATTGACTGTTTGCGTAATGGTGATGTAATGGTGTCAGGAAGAGACCAGGATCGTTCTGCTTCTTCCCGAGCTCAGGACGGACCCGCCAGAGACGTGGAGGCGTCGAGTTCTGATGAGCCGGTGACCCCGTGGGAGGAACTTTCACTCTGCCGGCTCCGTTTACCTCCTGTCTGCGTTCTGAAGCGGGAATTCACCCGTCAACTCTCACCTCACAAAACAACAGCAAGCAGCTCAGCTGATTTAACCCCGCTGCTGTCCTTGGGTCAAAATGACCCCCGAGGCCTTGACCTCAGGGGTCATTTTGACACAAGGACAGCAGCGGGGTTAGAACCCTATCAGACCAGCTTGACCCTCCAGACCCCAAATCCTCGACAATTTCACATAAAGTTACAACGAACACCTAACAAATAATGACAGCTAAGATTATTTTTTCACAAGTTTTAGCAAGCCTCGTTTTTATTTTTTTATTTTGACTCAACCAATGTAACCTTCTCATGTTTAATTTACACCTCTGGTGTTACATCACAGTTTAAAGTCGTAATAACTCAAAATATGAACAGTTTCTATGATTTATGCTTCAAACACAAATGCTGCGTCTTTAAATGGTCGTTTGGGGGTTAATGTAACTGAAACGTGTAAGAATTGTATCAGAAAACGGTAAATACAGTACAGGTAGTCCCCAACTTATGAACGGGTTCCGGACCTAAGAACGGTTCGTAACTCGATTCTGCCGTAACTCG
>JARVGV010000694.1:4924128-4940084 GCA_031762435.1 Hypsolebias longignatus
CCCCCCCCGCGGTGGAGCTCCGCATGGTATCCCCCAATCAATCAATCTGGGATTAGAGCGTTCCAGTCAGAGTCCATGGTTTCAGCCCAGTTCAAAGGAGTCTCCCACAGCACCGACAAAATAGAGGGAATGCATTAAGTTTGACAGAATCAAATATAAAAAAGTTAAATGTGCGCGCTGCATTTAGAACTAGTGCATTTTAATATTGTCACACAAACAAACAAATAAGCAAAGCCCATACACATGTATGTGCTGCAAAGTGTGGGATACATACTAAATAAAATAAACCACACCGGCAGTAGTGCACCCCCCGGTTTTTATTTTAATTTTATTTAGTGGACTAAATCAAATAAAAATAAAAGGGTGGGCGGTTGAACCAGAAGAAGTCGTCTTCAGTGAAACTTCCACACTGTTGGTGAACTTCTAGCTGTTTGGGGAGACTTGGCCTGCTCCTCCTTCCAGCTGACTGGACGCATGTGTTCTGCAGCCAGCGGCCCGGCGCTGATCACGTGACGCAAGCGCCGACTGCGACTAGTCGACGTGAAATTTAAAAACCACCTAGAATCGACTCGTCGATTCAACTCCCAGCCTCCAGGGAGCTCCGCCTCCTGTTCCTCGTTTCTCCCTCAACACTTTCCCTCCGCCTCCGCTTCGACCACCCCGCGGTCGCCGACCTGGACTCGCAGCCTCTCGTCGGGTTTGAGGTTGCCATGGTGATGCCATGCGTATAATAATAAAAAATAAATAAAGGAGCAAGTGAAGAATGGAGGCGTGTGAGATGAAGGTGAAAAGAGGGAGCGGCGCCGTAATCGGATTGTCTCCTTCCATCACACCTGGGATCCATCTTTTCGCGCACGTCGCCAGCAGCAGAACCCACCGGCACATAAATCACAATCGGCCGCCGGTCACCCCTCGTTGCTGCGCCCGAGGTGACGGGGGAGGAGGGAGGGCGGCCGCCTTCGGCCTTGACCGTGTCCAGATTGAGGCGTGTGTTTTTGGCGCTAAGTTCAGTGGCGCCACCCGACCCGTTCCCACCGTCGACCTGAAGACGACCCAGCGCTGTCGGTTCTTTGCGGCGCGGTCAAATGGAGACGGACTGGAGGTGAATGCTTTAATGGTTGTGCTTTACAGGAAACTTATGGACTGCTCCTGAGGGACAGCGCCCCCCCACCCCCCTGAGCAGTCCTTGTTTCTCCTTCCCCCATGAACAGTTTTTGTCACCAACCTTTCGGGCCGTGAAAGAAAAAGTTGTCAGCTGAGGCCGAGGCAGAACCGTGGACGTGCTTCGTAATCAGGAGTCTGATGATGACCGCGCGGCGGCCGGCTGTTAGCTCGCTCCCGCAGCCGCCCGCCCGCCCGCTGCCATGTTTGCGTGTCGGCCTCCCTCAGCGAGGTCAGGCTGAAGTTGAGAAGCGAAGCAGATGCACCACCTCCTGAAGCCAGCTGGGCGCAGCGTCAAAATACCATTAGTCACAATCAATGAAGCGAGAACGTGCGCGTTACGGAGCAGGAAACACACAAAGTGGAAACTGGCTCGTTTTCTGGAACAAACTGGAGCTCGGGATCTTTTTTAGTTGGAAATCAAACTTCCTGATCGTCTGTGCTTCTGTTGCTGGGCAAAAGGTTTAAGATGCATTTGCAGTTTTTCACGGAGTCCTGAGAAATATTGGTCCAACCTTCATCTGTGCTCATGAGACGTGGACCGTGACTAAAAGAACTGGGTCCAAGCAGCTGGAAGGACTGTCCTCTGGACGGCTGGATTCTTCAGATCCTTCAGGAGACCAGAACTTCTCCACAGCCCGTCAGCAAAGATGGATCATACACTTGATCCACTGCCTCCTGGACCTGGCCCTTGGAGGTTTTATCAAAACTTCTAGAGCGCATGTGTCAAGCTCAAGGCCCGAGGGCCAGATGTGGCTCTTCTAAGCATCATGTCCGGTCCTTCAGATGCAATTTAATTTTTTTAATGCTTTTCTTTAAATAACTTCTCATTTTGTTTTAAAACCAGTTGCCAGCTTTGAAGCTCCTCAAAATGTGAATTTTTCTGTCATCTTTGGTTTTGACGTGGAAAAAGCAGCAGCGAACGAGACTGATCAAGCTCTTGTTGAGGAACTTGCAACAAAAAAGATGTTTGACTGGACTTAACGTACTGACAGAAATCGACCCATTCCTATGAACCTAGTTTTTAAATACTGGCCCCCTAACTGAGTTTGACATTGCTACAGTACTTTGGTAACAGCTGCTGTTTTACCGTATTTTTCGGACTATAAGGCGCATTAAGCGAAACAAAACAGTCAGATTAAGATGAACACTTTAAAACAATTTTTGTTTGCTCAAAATTATTGTAAAGGTGCGTCTCAGTCTAACTTTTGCTTAATAAATTAACTTTGATGGTCAAATCAGCTGCATTTCAAAACCCAATTCGCAAAGCGGCGGGCACGCAGAGGAACAAGCCTCCGCATTTCTTTGAAATTTAACAAGATAAACACCTAAAACCCACTATTTGTTTGCTCGAAGTTATAGTAAAGGTGCGTCTCAGTCTAACATTTGCTTAATAAAAGGACTTTATTGGTCAAATCAGCTGAATTTCAAAAGTATTCGCTGCCTCAGTGTTCCGGGAGCGTGCTGACAGGGAGGTTAAAAAAAAAAGGAGGAATGCTGCTTGTTTCTTTAAAATTTAACAAGAAAAGCACCTAAAACAATTTTGTTTGCTCAAAATTATAGCAAAGATGTGTCTCGTGTGAACTTTTACTTAATAAATGCACTTTAATGGTCAAATTAGCTGCATTTCACCGGGGCGGTGCAGCTGGTTTGAGATGGTTCCAAGCAATGAGCAGAACGAGGGTTATATGGCAAGCCGATTGTATCATTAATAGTTGGTGAAGATTCTGAGTCAAAACATGGTAAATTCAAAAAAGTTCACGACAAAAGTGATAAAGTATAGTCAATTTGTTTTGTCTTGAACATTTTTGAATTTTTCATTATAGCAGTGTTTACCTATTACAAGATACAACAGCATGCCATACTGCTGCGACTACTTTGCTGCCATCTAGTGGCTGAAAATGGTTTATACTTGAAAAAAATCCACAAATGTCGCTTCGGCCTATAAGTCGCAGGGCATGTAAATTATTGTGTTCATGCTTTAAGTGAAACAAATGACTGAGTTTGACCCCTGTTTGGTCTTGAGTTGAGATTTTTAGAGGTTGCTGCCATGTGCACCCGCCCAGCATCAAACACTCCGCCTGCAGAGAGGAGCTGTAAGGTTTGTGTGTGATGATACGGCGGTCATGCATGATGAAGCTCGGGATCACCGAGACCTGACTACTGGCCCGCCAACCAACTGGTCGGCCATATGGATGGAGGCTGCAGCCTCGTTCGCCCCCACCCTGCCCCAGAATCCCACCCCGCCGCAGCACTCCTGCTGACGAGCTCATTCTTTTTAATGAATCGCCGGCTTCACCTGCACCGGAGTGGAAATTCCATCCTCGTCATCCCCCGTGTGTTTCGACGGGCTTTATTTCCTGCTCCTGGTGGAGGTTTAGAGGGACAGGCTGGACCACAGTGCATGGAAATTATAAGAGGAGATGAGATTTTAATCACTCCCCTGCCAAAATGTGGCTGCTGCGTTCTCAACGAGTAATTTGAGGAGAAAATGGAGTTCAAAGCTGTCACTCTGACGGAAGCTGCACCTTTTGCTACATATTCATGGCCATGTTGCTTTAAAAGGACATCTCACCAAAAGTGTTGTTTAAAATTTCTGAGAAGTTCAAATCAAATAAAACTGACTTTTTTCTCGATGTAATCCAAGCAACATAAAGAAGAACATTTTTAATTCACTTTGTGAAAAAGTAAATTAATTCTTAAGCAGGTGTTGAAAGCTTTGCACAAATTTAAAATCAAACAAAGTGGGAAGAAAGACTTTACTAAAAATCCTGCTGCTTTTTCCAGCCATGCCTGCCAACCAAAAGAACAAATGTTTCATCTGGTCGTGCTTTATGTGCGAGCACTGAGAAGAGTTGTCCATATTCAATTTTTCATGTTTGTAAATGGTGCATTAACAAAACATTTTGGAGGGTTTTGACCGTAAAGGACCAGTTCTGTGTAGGGATGTTGGCTTGTTGTCACCTCTGTTAGTGATTCAGTGGTCTTCAATGTTAAAGAATTATATAAAAAACATCCTGTTTTTTGGTGATCCATTCAGTCAGAACAAGGAATTTTTCAATAAGTTACCATTTTCAAAATTTCCATCCCAAAAGCTTCAAAATGATTTGTAGTTTGTTGAAATCAGCCAATTGAAACTCTATTTTTGTTGATCTGGAGTGAGCATTTTAAGGCTATAAAGATGCTGTTGTGAGAGAGAGAGATCCTCAGAGATGCGAGTACCCAGGAATTTGAAGCCGGACACCCGTTCCACCATAGCCTCATTTACATAGGTAGGGGAATGGGCCTGACTCAGCCCTCCTAAAGTCCATGATGATCTGCTTGTTCGGTTCTTTTGGTATTACGCATCAGATTGTTGTTCTCACAGCACATAGTCAGATGCTGCACCTTGTCCCTGTAGGCCGTCTCGCTGTCGCCTCTAAGATTTAACACTGTGGTGTCATCTGTGAACTCCGTTATGGAATTAGAGTCACAAACAGGAACACAGTCATGGGTGAACAGGGAGTACAAAAGAGGGCTCAGCACACATCCTTGTGGTACACCAGTGTTCAGGTGATTGAGGAGGAAGAGAGCTGGTCTAACTTAACAGATTGAGGCTTTTCAGTCAGGAAGTCTAGAATCCAACTACAGAGAAATAATAATAATATGTAATGTCATCATTGTATGTTCTCTTAGAAAGATGAAATTGCATCTGTGCTTTTAACCCATCCACCACCAGGTGGAGCAGTGGGCAGATATGTAAGCGCCTGGGGGAGCAAATGAGGGTGAGGTATCCTGCTCAGAGACACCACAAGGTGTGCAATGACCAGAGATCAAACCCAGGACCTTCGGGTCCCAAGTCGGCTGCCCTGCCCCTACACCATCTCGGCCCCCAGTTCCACTAGAGTTGGCTAAATTTGGAGATCAGCTTGGAGGTGATGACTGCGTTAAATGTTGAACTAAAGTCAATGAACAGCGTCCTATGAGTTATCACAGTCCAGGTGGGCCAATGCAGAATGAAGAGCTGTGTAAAATGGTGAAAACGTCACAGGTAGACAGGACTTGACTTGTGAGAGAGCTGGAGTCACAGCGATGGGTCATAAGATTCATTAATTGAATGAATAACTCATCTGCAAGAAGTCACATACCCTTGGTTTCACAGGTATCAAATGTCCTTGACATTTTAATGAAATACCATGATCTTAAAACACATTTTATAAGAAAAGGACCACAGACCATATCATGTAGAAAGGTCAGATAATATAATTTCTTCATGGACCCTAAAAGTTGATAAGTTCTCAACATACGTCCAATCACTTCCTGAAAGTCTCATTTAAAATCTGTCCAGTGGTTCATGAGCTGCTTCGTTAACAGTTGAACACGAGCAATGGACAAAAAACTTAACCCCTTTTTTTTTTTTTTTTTTTTTTTGGCAGCAGTGATTAAAACTAAATAAATGTTGCATGTGAAGCTCTGCACAAGAGCTTGTTTTCTGCTCGCACGTCTCTCTCAAAAGGTCTTGAATCTTGTTCATTTGATTTTCATGAGACAAAGTGCAAGAAATGTGAGACGACTGAGTGGAAATAGGAAAATGAGAATAAACTGCAAAACCCGTTGATTTAATTAAGACACTTTGTGACAATCACAACTAAATAATTTGCACGACATTTGTGTGAAAACGTGCGCAAATCCCTGACAAATTCTGACCCAAAGGCAACCAGACTGCATCAAAAATCCATCACTATTGACTTTCAGCCACTGCCATAAACAAACGTGTACAAAAGTACCACCTTCCTGCCCTCGCCCACCTCTGACATTGAAGATGCAGCTTCACAACTCCCCCCTGTGATTTTTCTGCCCTCTTTATGACAAAAGTAACAATTAGTGTGAGTCCCTCAGCAGCGCCGGCTTTAGACTCCACTATCACATCACCCTGGACCTAATCCCGGGCTGCACACAGACGGCTTCGGCACAATGCTATTACTGAGGCCGGCCCATAGGAAATAGACTGAGAATAGAGCTTATTGATTGACTCGCTGTGAGAGCTGCTTGGTTTTTTTTTTTTTTTCCTAACTTGCATCACCTTTCTCGCCGTTTGCTCTCCTCTTCAACGTCACCTGCACTTCGATCCAAGGTGAAGAACAGACGCTTGCGGGTCCACGAGTTCATCAAAATATGCCGTGGACTTTATTTCTGTTTATTTCTTTTCCTCCCTGACAAACATTTTGTCTGTTTGACGTGATTCAGGCGAAGAAGAAGAAGAAGAAAAAACCTTTAATGTCCTTGTTATTATTAGCTTTTATGGGGAAGGGATGAGAGGAAGGAGAAAAAATCGAAGCCATTAGGCCTCCCCGACATTTTACCATTTAATACTCTGCCTGTATCTTTTTGGCTTAAGCTGTTTAAAGAGAGTCAATTTATTATCTGCCCTTTCCAACTAATTCAGTTTCAGTGCTCACTAACACACAACTGTTTGATTTACAAGTAGCCATTTAATATTCATGCGTGCCTGGGCTCTCAGGAGACAGCAGGAGATTTATTGGCTCCTTGTGCTTCTTTTTTTTCTGATCCTGCTCGCCGTTAAACGTAGAAAACATAAACGTTGTCAGGTTTTCATCGTCATTCTGCGTCAGGCTCAGTCCTTTTCTGCCTATTTGGCGGCGGCGTCTACTCGTGTGGATTTGCAGCTTTCCGAGTCGTAAATACACTCAAATATTCCTGATAAGGATGAGATTGGGGGAACAGGGGATTCTATTTTACGTTTCCTGCAGGCGTTGTGTCATATGCCCTGACTTTTAATGACCTGCCCGCGCCTAAAGGGAATGCAGAAGAGGAGATTAGAAGCCGGAGAACATCGAATATTTCTGAATGTCAACAGTACTAAATAACAAAGACCTTGAAGAGCCCCAAAAGGAAAGTATGTCAACATTAACACTTGCAGCTGTGAATGTGAGATGTAGCTGAAGGTGTGTGTGTGTGTGTGTGTGTGTTGGGCTAGAAGAGGAAGTAATATTCATCTTCTTTGTTTTACACCCTGTGTTTCTGTCCACATGTGGGTTTGCACCTCTCTGTGTGTGTGTTTCTCCTAATGATGCACACACCTCAAAGGTGAATCATGGTCTGGATTGGATGGTGGTTTGCGGCTCAAATCCTTGCACCACTTGTTTGCACGTAACCTTTTCCATCCCGCCCCCAAGCCGTGGACAAATATAGAAGAACAGTGTGAATACACAGTAAAAACATGAACAAGTGAACTCATTTGCACCCTGTCTCTAGTCCGCTGTGCATCTGTGAATGTGTCTGGCTGCGTGGAGGTGAGTGATTGCCTTGTTTCTGTGGGCGGCGAGCTGTAGCGCGTTGCTCTCCCCATAAGTTTAGATTTTTTTTTTCTGTTTTAATGCAACTCAAAGCTGTCAGACCTCAAACTGTTAAAGCAGGTTTTTGGGTCCTGCCCAGATAAGAGATCATCATCAACATACAATGTGATTCCGTCATGGGAAAAACCATTTCAGCTGTTTGTGCAGGTGATACAAAAAATATCCTGATGCTCCTGAATGAGCCAAAAAAACTGAAACAAAGGAGGATTATGGAAAAGATGTCCACTCGTCAGTAACTTCTATGATTCAGCAGTTTATATTCCCTGTGACATGACAGTGCTGGAGTCCTACATCTTAAATCTGTTCATAAGGCAAAGTATATTTCCAAATTCTTGGAAAACGGCTTTTGTTCTACCTTTGCTGAAGGGAGGAGACCCCACTATGCTGAACAACTATTGGCCAATCTCTACTCTGTATTCTCGCTACAGTTTTAGAAAACTGATAAACACTCGAGAGGTATTTGGATTATTTTAACATCTTATCTTCCATCAATCTGGTTTCAGGGAACACAGCACAATGACTACTCCATTGAAGGTTTTTAACGATGTTGTTGAAGCACTGGATGCTAAGGATTATTGTGCTGCACTTTTCTTAGACCTGTCCAAAGCTTTTGACACTGTGGATCATGACACCTTATGTCATAAGCTCTCAGAAATTGGTTTCTCAGATCACACTATTGGTTGGTTCTCTCGCTCTCAGATCGAAGGCGATGTGTTCAACATAATGGCACTTCTTTCAGCTATTTGTCAACAATGGTGTACCACAAGGCTCAGTCTTAGGACCCACCCTCTTCACACGGGTCCACGTTGCACCACCATGTTTGTGACCACATCAGCACGGACTCTAATGACCATCAGGAAGGAGGGAAGGGAATGGTTTGCACAAGTTAAGCTCACATAAACGTTTCAGTATGAACTGAGAAATCTTCTTGGCTGAAAGAAGTTTTTAAGGCCTGACTTTCCTCAGACTTCAAGTACTTGGGGTCCACTGTCCAGGAAAATGGGGAATGTGGTGAAGAAGTGAAAAAGAGAGTCCAGGCAGGATGGAGTGGATGGAGAAAAGTTTCAGGAGTGATTTGTGACAAGACTAGTAGCAAAGATCAAATGAAAAGTTTACAGAACTGGTGAGACTAGCATGTTTTTTGGTCTGGAGACAGTGGCACTGACAAAAAAACAGGAGAAAGAACTGGAAGTGACCGAAATGAAGATGTTGAGGTTCTCCTTAGGAGTGACAAGGGTGGATCAGATTATGAATGAGATAACCAGAGGTACAGCACAGGTTGAACAACTGGGAGATAAAGTTAGAGAAGCCAAACTAAGATTGTTTGGATATGACCAGAGGAGGGACAGTTGGTATACTGGTAGAAGGATGATAGAAATGCAGTTGCCAGGAAAAAGACAAAGAGGAGATACTGTCTATGGAGGGCAGCAAGATGGTGCAGTTGGTAGAGCTTCCACCTCTCAGTAAGCAGGTCGCCCTGGGTCATTTCCCAGCTGGGGGTCATTCTGTGTGGAGTTTGCATGTTCTCTCTGTGCATGCGTGGGTTTTCTCCGGGTACTCCGGTTTCCTACCACAGACCAAAAGCATGCATTTTAGGCTGATTGGTAACTAAATAATCCATAGGTGTGAGTGAGCATATTAATGTTCGTTTGTCTCCTTGGCTGTATGTGTCCCTGTGATGGACTGGAGACATGTTCAGGCTGTCCCCTGCCTCTCACACAGTGACTGTTGTATGGACACCAGTGACCCCTGCAACCTGAAATTGAAGAAACGGGATAGTAAAGATAATGGATGGATGGATGGATGGATGGATGGATGGATGGATGGATGGATGGATGGGTTCTTTTCCACCTCAAAATTGCATTCCTGCTCACACACGTGCATGAGCTGATGCTCACATGTTGAAACAGCACAAGGAAATTTAAATTTCAGTTTTATTTGTGGATTGTACTGGTGAATAGTGGAATAACATGCAATGTGTTATTTATTCTGACAGTCTCAGAAACAAAAGAAGCACTTTAGCTTTATGTACATCTACAGTATGTATGTTGTACCGTATGTAATTTATGTCTCATCGCCACAGCTTTGTCATTTTATTAATTAAAAAAACGGTGGAGCAAACTCAAAATTTTCCCCGCTACTTATAAACATGGGGGATGCAGCTGCTCCACTTGCACCACAGATCAGACACCTGTGATGATACAGAGCATGGATACTTAGCATTGTTAGCAGCCAAGCAGTCTTTTGCAACATCCACATTGTGATAACAATAAATTGAAGCCATTTCATGCAGACGTGGTTTACACATATTTAATCAAGTCAATATGGTCTTGTGAGTGCACCATAAGTTGTGAATATTAAAAAAGCAGCAGCTCAATGTGTGCAGTTTGGCTGGATAAATAGAGGGAGAGATGGATGCCCATCCTGCTGGCACTCAGACCCAGCTGGGTTATGGTGAGGCAGTAGCTGCCTAATGAGCCTCTGTTACCCTAGGGAGCTCACCCCACTCCTCCCCCGGGGCCCCCAATATGGGAATAAAGGACTACACACACTCCTTCACTATCACATGTGTTGCTTTTCAGATGCACAGCGAAGGAGAACTTATGAATATACAGCTTTACCAGTTAGCAGTGCACTTATAATGAACAGAAGTCCCATTGATGTGAAATACTTGCACTCAAGCTGACAACAATCAAATCATGGGGATTGTATTAAAAAAATGACTATGCTGATTCTGTTTTAAGATTAAGAACACTTTATCTTGAGGAGCTGAAAGTCATGGCTTGTCTGCAAAGTATGTAAAACCACTATTTACCAAACATTTCTTTGTTGCGTCAAACCAATAGTTCAACCTGGGCAGATAAATTTTCCCCAGACAGTTATAAATTCCAGTAAAAGGTTCATGCCCAAGTGAGCACGAGTGAGTGATTCCGTTAAGGAGGGTGGAGGGCAGAACTCCAGTGGGCCGTTTCCATTATCGCTTGCTCCCCAGTGCCTAATGGTCAAGGCCTGTTCCCACTGGGTAAATGTTTACCCTTCAATAAGAAAAGAATCTCACCACAAACAGGAATACAGAGGCCAACATAGGCAGGAAAATAATGAGCTACTATCAGCATCCCTGCTTCCCTACCTCGGACACAGCCAACGCTCATTAAAAGCCTGGGGGATGTGCAGGAGAGTTGAATACACTCAGTCAAGTGGTTCTCCACTCTTGAGCAGAGAAACCTGGCTGCATACTGTATTCAAAAAAGAGAGAAAGAATCAACAGTGAAAATATTTGAACAATCTATTCAAACACCTTGTGGATTGTACTGAGGGCAAGCAGCCAGAGAGCAGTTGTTAAGAATGGGCGATGAAGATATGGCAAAGAGTTGCAGGCGGTTCAGTGGATTTTTTTTTTGTCATGGGCTGCCAAAATGGCTTTGATTTACTGAGGGACCTATTGATAATTAATTGTATCATCTGTTTCCTCCTCCATGTGAGCCAAGAAACGCAAACCCCAACTCTTCATCAGAGGCCTGGGCACAATTCATCCCATCAGAGAGGGCGAATTGGACTGAAGTTGGCTGTGCAAGCTGTCAGCAGATGGTAGCTAAAACTAAACACCTTTCACTCGCAGCTCCAAAGAGTACACAGAATTGTGAGTCCAAACATTTGCCAAGATACAATGAAAATAATTATTAGTGTATGAGTTAATAAGTCGGTAGACACAGGGATTTCTCTTTATTGCTCCGCCCATTAAACTGTGGCGCTTGAGACTGGAAACACTCATCCTTATTTCATTATTCTTTAAGTCAGCCAGTAAATTTAACATTTAATCAGTCTTTAATGTTTCCTGTCTGACACACACAAATAGAGATCCCCCATACATCTAAGAAGTGGGCACCGTCTACAGCATAGCCACAGTCCATGCCCGTATATGGAACATACTTTTAGCTCAATAATTCATAATCTTGGAGGGATGCTGAATAATTGAAATGAACTTGGAGGCCTTTCAGCTCAGCAGAGCTTTGCATGTAGCTGATGGATCTGTGGGATTCAATGCACATTACAGGGGTGAGGGGAAATATAGTGCTAAGCTGTGTTTCTGTTTTTGCTGCACATTTATTGATCAATTATTCAGCTGAGCCCTCTGACTGTGACCTACAGTTCTGAGAACAAGTCCCAGTCTTAAGCCAATATAAGAAAGATCAGTGACAGAATGTCTCTTATTGCTTTGTTTTGCCAGCGTGCACTCAAAAAACTTGCGGAGTTCTCTCTGAAAAGCTGCCACGGTTTTCAGCAGTGGTGACCACCGTTTCACATATTACCGTAATTGTCTTTCATCTTCTTCAAAAAGGCTATATCACAAGGCAACTATTGAAATGAGCAGCGCTGCGACTTTAGGCAACTTTGTTCTGTTTCCTTGTTCTCTGCTTTCTGGGGAAGAGGTGAAAGGAAGAAGGGGGAGTATAAAAGGATAGAGCTGGGAGGGTCCCCCAATCGAGTGAGGCTTTATCACAGAGGCCTTCTCATGAGTGCCGGATCTTTTAATCAAAAAGATTATTTCACAGAGAGCCCCGGCCCTGAAGCCAACATGACTGGGAGTGTCTAATTAAGACAAAAAAAGAACACTGTGCTTATGCAAACTCCCTCAGAAAAAAAAAAAAAAAATCACTGCATTTACAATAGCCATAGCCCAAGAAGGCAGCTGTTTGATTTGTTTGATTTGATTTTTATTTTTTGCTTTTTTGCATCCCAATGAATTAGTTGGTTTGGCTATTCCACCATGTTGAGCACAACCCCAAGCCTTCTATGAACAATGAATATTACATTAAAGCCTTGGTTTAATGAAGATGAGTGAAAACTGGAAATCCAGAAAATGAACAACTTGTTACCGGAACTGGACTTTCTCCAGTTTGATTATCCATATTCTAAGATACAATCGTTTCTTTTTATTTACACATTAGGATTATAATAATAATGATAATTATTAGAATATGATAATATTGGTGTACACCAGGGTGTCCCTGAACACTGTAACAAAACTGCTTTGAATAAAACTCATCTATGAATGTAATCACAGCTGTGCACAAGAAACTTAAAGCATAGTTACAAATGCGAGTATAATTTTTTTTTTTTTGCTGTTTTCTTGTTGTGTAGCAAAATCTACAGTTGGGGAAGGGAAAAGCAGGAAATGGTGTGGATTTCAAGGGTTAAACAGCAGCTGGCAGCTCAACCTTCACACTCCATTATCGTGCATCCTGTTATTTTATAAGCTGATAAAATTACTTTAAAGGAACTTTTTTTTTAATGACTGAAATCTATCAAAATTTGTTGCTGCTTTTATTACCCTCGCTACCAGCAGTTCAGTACCAGAGGCCATCAAAGACCGAGGAGAAAAAGGACTGCAAAACAACCCCCCCCACCACCACCACCAAATAAGTTAACATGTGGACACGGAAGAATGAAACAGAGTAGACTGGATATTGTTGAGATCCACAAAGATGGTGAACACATAACAGGAACTGTTTTCCTCTGTGTGTGTTACAACTCACACTTTTAACTTCACAATCATGAACATATATCAACATGTTATCATGATGGATCAACGCTGCTGTGCAGCCTTTTCACCACTGAAGACTTGAGACACAAGATGTTCCTAAAACCCAAACATTAAGAATTACTGCTGTCCCAAAATCACTCCAAATGTAATCAACTTCATAGCATTTCATGATAGCTGCTATTGAAACCTTACAACTAACATCAGTTTTACACGACACTATTTCTCAGTCAGAAATATTTTAATACTTGGTGAAAATAATTAGAAATCTACGCAAATCACAATGTACAAAAATGTTACAGCACTACGATGCAAAATCAAGTAGGTAAAAAGTGTTTGAAATGTTTGACACTGGGTGGTTTTAAGATGGCAGCAACCCATTTTAGTCTTAGCCCCACTCAGACCAGCTCATCATTTCATGCAGAATTCATTCCACCTTTATTTAGACAGGTTAGTCTCATTGAGTCACGGGGACTCATTTTCAAGAGAGACCTATTTTCAACAGATAACATATGAAGTACAGACAACAACAAAAATCAAATAAAAGCAGTTGTAAAATTTAATAAACAACAATATAAATCAAGGTACCGTACAGTAAAACAAGGTAAAATACTAAAAACAAGAATATATTTGCTGAAAATTTCCCCGTTGACTTTATCAAATGTTTAAAATTTCTCAAATAAATCAAAGTGGGCAGCTTCAGATCATTTTGCAAGGTGTTCCAGGTTACATGAGCAGATAACGAAAAGGCCTTTTTGCCGTGTTCGGTCTGCACTGAGGGGACGCTGCCAGTAATGAAAGTCTGACAGTGCACGCTGTAACTGCACTGACAACAAGACATGTGGGAGGAGATACAAGAAGGCAGCAAACCAGTTTGATTTATAGATGAAGATGTACCAGTGTGAGAGCCTACGTGTAGATAATGATGACCAGAGTGCAGGGATGGGTATGGTAGTACCCGTTATGAACCTTTGTGCACCATGGTAGATGTCATCCAACATCTGCAAATAGCTGGCAGGAGCATTCATCTACTACAAGCTATTTTTACCTTGCAGAGGGGAAAATGGCAGAAAAATGTAAGAAAACACATTTGCACAGTGACTGGGAGGAAAAGGTCTTTCACATTGTTGAAATACAAGTGTGTCTGTGTCTCATTAGTGGCTGTGGAGACAGCAAAACAACATGGAGTGCCACTTCATCAGCTAACATCCGACAGATGGCAGCTTTGAGCAAATGGTAAACTTCTTCATGGGGAATTTTCAGGTGCGGAGCTCTTGAAAGAAGTAATAATGAAATATGTGAATAATAATTTCTTTAAAAAGAGTAAAATATGTGATGATTAGTAAAAAAAAATGCAGATCAGAGGATCAATACTAATGTCACATGATTAATTTAAAAATGTCACTTTGTTTATTATATGACATTACTGATATGAGTTCTGAAATGGTACAAACACAATAGTGCAACAGGGCTTGATTGGAAGATTTTATTCTCAATAGGTTCTTAAAAAAATGTTACAGATTTGTTAATACAAAAGGCATATTTTGAACGAATGATTCAAATGTGTTCATTCCTACAAAGCTAACAAAATATTTATAAAATACACTGAATTTCAAATGTTACAGATTTAATTTAACATAAAAGAAATAGTGTTCTATGTTTAAACATCAGTTAATAAGTCATCCATTTTGCCCCCTTGTTTAGGACTGGAGCCAATCGCAGCTTCTTTTGGGTGAAGGCAGGGGACACCCAGGACAGGTCTCCAGTTTGTCCCAGAGACACCCAGGACAGGTCTCCAGTCTGTCCCAGAGACAGACAACGACCATCCACACTCCCAGTCACAGCTGAACAATTTACAGTCGTACAGAAAAAACAAAAATGGATTCAGAGGACTCAAGTTCTCAATTGACAGTTCTAATCACTAATTATCAATAATAATTTATCACATGCTAAATCCTTACTGATAATCGTGTGGTGTCTTAATACAGATCAGATGTGATCAGGCAGTCATATAGTCATATGTGTGTAAATATATTATTATTAATACTATAATTACAGGTGAGCAGTGCAAATTTGTTTGGATCGAACAAGTAGCCCTTCATGTCTCTTGGTCCCACTGAAGTAGCTCTCAGTCTCAAAAATGTTGGTGACCCCTGATCTAAATAATGCCACCATAGCTGGTAGGGAAGTTATACCGTAGTTACAAGGCATTTCCTGGCATTCAGAGTTAAACAAGATTTATTTCTGAAAAAGAAACCCGGTTTCAATGTCAGTTTTTTTATCAACACGTGGTGTCAAAGAGAGATGTGTATCAATTAAAATTCCCAAGTATTCATATGAATTCACCATCTCAACATGAACACCATGCCTGGATGAGAGAGAAGGAAGAACCACTGGCACCAACCCCCTGCTCGAAAACAACCCCCCACTCCCCACTCCCCCTGGTTACTATTGGGTTTTTATATCGTAAGAATCTCTCTCAACTGACTTTTCTTTTCTTACTTTTGATTTTTAAAAATAGACTTTACCACAATACTGCAATATTGTTCATTTTTACAGGACCCTACACTGAAAGATCTGAACTCTTGCTTCTGTTGTCATTCAAACAAACCATGAAACATGTTTTAATGTCCAGGCAACTAATTATAAGAAGTGATCAGGAATTGTTGAAAATAGAACATATATTTGATACTTGGTAAGTCAAACAAAGCCAGATAGACTGTATCTTGTGAATATACAAGTAGTCCCCGGTTTAAGGCATCATCGGTTTAAGGCATGTCGCGTTTACGGCTGCCGCCCCCCAGTGACGTCATCACACCTCACAGACTTTTTTATGCAGCATTTTATGTTTGTTTTTTTTTTTTGTTTTTTTTTTTTTTTTTGGTCTTTTTTTTTCT
>JARVGV010000694.1:4976857-4991433 GCA_031762435.1 Hypsolebias longignatus
GTCCAGACAGGGCGTGTCCCAGAGAGGGCATGGTCCAGAGAGGGCGTGTCCCAGAGAGGGCGTGTCCCAGAGAGGGCGTGCCCCAGAGAGGGCGTGTCCCAGAGAGGGCGTGTCCCAGAGAGGGCGTGTCCCAGAGAGGGCGTGCCCCAGAGGCCATCTTAGCACCAGCGAACTGTTTTTTTTTTTTCCTCTATGGAGTATGCTGTTTGTGGGAATCAGTTTTGTTTGGTGGCTTCTCAGATTGAAGAAGTCCTTTTGGATGAAGGACGAAACATCTCAGCACAAACAAAGAAACTGTCCAGATGACCTGACTGAACATTGCTGGGGTCCTTGCATGACAAACTTTTAAACAAGTGAACTCTTTGTAATCGTTTAGTCCTCAGACTATGTGTTACAGATAACTTTCAGCTACTAACCACACCAAAGTTCAGCTTATCTGCTCAACTGACAGAGTTGCAGCTTATTTTTGTTTTCTAAGATTGATAAGCTGTGGCGGCCATCTTGACTTGGGCTGACTCCAGATGTTATCAGATTTCGACCACTGTCAGTGTAATTAAAATGCATCCAGTGGTTCAGCAGCTATCAGTTCACAAACATGACGTATTGTTTGTTACATGACATCAATACATAAAGTGAACCTAATATTAACTTAAAAGAGTGAAACTAACATTAATGTTGATAAATTATATTTTTCCATTTCTGCTTGCTCTCAGCTCAAGTTCATCTCTTTGACATTCACTTGATCATTTCAGTTAATTTTGTAAGTTTCTCCAATTAAACTATTTCTGTCCGTTTCAATTACTGTATAGTCGTTAAGCTCATTTTAAACGAGTAAACGCGAACTTGGTTCTTCAGAGAGCCGCATGGCCTCACACAGGGGCTGCAACACTGAAGCAGACAACAGAAGCAGAAAAGGGGTCGAATAACTCAGGGGGCCATGAAACTGTGTAAACTTCACAGGAGTGGGAGATGAAAAGAAATTGTTTTTGTCAAAACCCCCTCTCATCTTTACGAGCGTCGCAGGAAGGTTCGGCTCTGTCTGCGGCACTTTTTTTCTCCTGCTTCACGTGGAGCCATTTTCTCACCATTCTTTCCCCCTCCTCCCTTTGCTCTTCGTCTTTCCTCATCCTCAAAGCGGAGCGACAGCCATTTATTTCATATCAGGTCTGCTTTATGACTGCGGCCGCTTTGCATTCATGCTGGACGGTTTGCTTAAAAAGATTTCTGACAAGGCCATGAATACGCTTCGTGGCTGCTCTCCTCTGCTTTCTCTGCTCGGCTGGACAGAAATGCTGGAATCGACTCACCCAGCTCGCTCGACGGCTGTTCCTGTGGTACACAAAGTTCAGCAACTGCAGCTTTAAGCTAAAGGTGAACTGCTAACATTAAAGAAACTGCTCTATAGTCAATAAACAGACATTTTTCTCCGTCAGGCGTCTGACAGCTAAAGACGTGTCAAAATGAACAGACTCCAGCCATGTTGGAGCACGAGACTTTATTTGAGTGTGTGATAAAAAGGCACAATCAATCTATATGCTAATCTATAACATGTGCGTTTCTGAAAGCAGTGAGGATCTGACTAAACTTTAAAGTTCATTCAGTGCCATCTTTGAAACATAACTCCAATAAAAAGGGTTAGACTCTGTCCAAACACTGCCACAGAATAAAGGGCTGAAAGAAAAGTGACTTGCCTCCTGGAGTGACCCACCCTGAATGTTGAAGAACCTTCTAACCAAAGATTGGACTCTTAAGTCGCCTGAGAGTTCATCATTGCATCAACAAAATGAACACCGTTAGCAAAGCCTTGTTTAGGCCAGTATCTCACAGGATACTGGCCTAAACAAGGCTGTTGGACACTAGCTGCTGACTCCAAATTGGAAGCAACATGAATTTTCAGTTACCATCTCGCTACACCTCAGTGTAGAAAGCCTTGTGGACACGTTCTATGAATCTGCATCACCAATTTAGAAAACAAGTACCGCGTATGGCACATTATACATATGGTTGGAGCAGTCTACCTCCAATGGAATAGTTGGGGGTTCGATTCCACCAGCAGTCACATTCTGAAGTGGCAAGACACTGAACCCCCATTGCGTCCGATGTGTGTCCCATCAGTGTAAGAATGTGATAAAGCTCTGATTAATCTTTGTATAGAAATAGTAGAGTGCTGTATGAATGGGTAACTGAGGACACAGATTGTCGTGTAAAGCGCTTTGACTGTCTTGATTAGTTAGAAAGGTGCTACATAAGTACAGTCCATTTACTCTCATATCCACCTCCAATTTGCCCTATACCCACTTTCAAATTATAGACTGTACCGTAGATCCAAGATGTGGTAGGAAGAGTTTGTTAGATGACATACTGATGTGTTCAGAGACCTCTCCACTCGAGGACGTGACACAGTCCCGCTGCAGGGTACTGGCGCCACTCCAAATCAGGCTGGAGGTTATTTACGACATGAGGGAAGGGCTAAAGTGTTTAAAACTAAAGCGAGGCATGGTCAGGGGTTTGAGCTGAGTGTGCGAGGTTCGGTGCGGGCGCAGCAGGTCGAGAAGCTCAGCCTTCTGTTTGCTCGTTCACGACTGAAAACCCCATCGGTTCAGCCGACCATCAATTGAGAAACACTCATGTTCCGCTTCAGTTTCAACTCGGATTGATCTGCCAACACTGCGTTCATCCCTACCTGGTCGTGCTTGTTGGTGTGTCGGAGGAGGTGTTTAAAGAAGTCCAGACGGGAGCACTTCCTGACCAGGATCAGGTCCGTGGTGCCATCGGCGAGGTGGGCGGAGGGCGACAGGCCCTTTGGACACCGTGGACACGCGCAGCTCATGCTAGCCGAGTTGACGGCGATAAATTTACCGTGAAGCGTCCTCCAGCCTCCGCCGCTGTCTGAAATATAGAAGTGACACTCGGTGTGAGGGAGGGCCTTCAGAGAAGAGTTCAGCACGTATGAAATGTTACATTTAACATCGTAATTTGATCCTAAATCTAGTTTTAACTGAGCAGGTTTATGGTTTCCTGTTTTTATACGTGCTTATAAGATGTCTCCATCCAGCCACGTAAACTAAAACTATTGTCTCATTTCTTGTTGTGTGAATGCTTTTCACTTATATCTTCTTCCATACATTTTTCGGCATCGTTCCACAATTTTTGTGCCATTTCAAATCATAAATCAAAACGTTCAGCTCTTTCAGGACAATCTTGCTATGACTTTTGATATTGGTGCAACTTTAGCTTTTTGAAATACAGTATTTAACCTTTTCTGACATTTTTTCCTCATAGAAAATAAATTGAGCTCGTTTTACATCCTTCATATCTTTAGCTCTGTTACAACTGTTTACTGCTCCTTTCACATTTTGTTCTGCTTCAGTTTCTTTGTGCAAATTTAAACTTTTTTCCAGCTATTTTCAGCTGTTTTATCAGCTGTTTTTTTTCCAGCTGTTTTGTGCTCCTATCAAATCATTTCTGCTAATTTCAGCTTGTTATGCTCCTTTCAGCATATTTCTGCAAGTTTCAGTCATCACTGCTCTTTCAGCTACCATTTAGCTGTTTTTATGCTAATTTTAGCCTTTTAAATAATTTCACATTTTTGGCACTCATGTAAAAAAAATTTCAGCCTAATTCAGTAAAACTGTGCTCTCTCCACTTCTTTCTGGTAGCTTTGTTCTGCTTTTTTAGCTTGTTGCTTATTTCAACCCTTTTAGTTAATTTCAGCTCTTTTCATATAAATTCCAGTTTTTCATGTTAATTTCAGCTACTTTCAGCCTAATTACCTTATTTATGCCAATATTAGCTTGTTATGCTCCTTTCAGCATTTTTCTGCTCTTTCAGCTACTATTTAGCTCTTTTCATGCTAATTTTAGCTTTTTCAGCTAATGGCACTTTTATAGCTCATTTCAGTTCTTTCCACATCCTCCTGGTAGCTTAAGGTTATTTGTGCCTTTTCAGCTACTTTTTTAGCAATTTATTTGCTAAATTTGGCTATTTTAAGCTAATTTCCCAATATCTGTGCTAATTTATGTTTATTTAAATCTAATTTAGCAAATACCTTTGTATTTTAGCTTTTCTCCTCTACATGTTAGCTTGTTCTGAACATTTTTGCTTGTTTTGAACATTTTAGCTCATATCGTATTCATTTTAGCTTGTATTATATTTTAGCTTGTGTTCTGAACATTTTTGCTTGTTTTAAACATTTTAGCTCACATTCTGTTCATTTTAGCTGGCTTTCTGTTCATTTTAGCTTGTACAGTATTCTACTTTAGCTTATATCCTGTTCATTTTAGCTTATGCTATGTTCATTTTAGCTTGTGTTCTGTGCATTTTAGCTGGTTTTCTGATCATCTTAGCTTCTTGTGTTCTGTTCATTTCAGATTTTCAGAACATTTCAATTTGTGTCCTGTTCTTTTTAGCATGTTATTTTCATTTTAGCTTATGTTTTTTTTAGCTTGTATTTTAGCTTGTGTGCTATTCAGCTTAACCTCTGTTTGGCTCATTGTAGCATTTGCTCTTCTTGTTTTAACGCTAAAACCTCACTTTTAGTTTCTTCGGCCCATGTAAGTCGTTAAGCCCTCAGCGTTCACACTAATGCCTCTCATTTGGATAAAAGCTCGTGTGGTGGACAGATGTGACGGCTGCACGTCACAAAGCTCTGCCCTGTTCTCTGAAGATTAGTGACTGTTTACTTTTTGCAACGGTGAATCAAAGACGCGACGCTTGGAGCCGCGGGACCGCCTCCACCCCTGCCAGGGCGACAGTCAGCAGAAAGAGCTGTGAAAAGTGATCACATTAGCTCCTGAGTGTGTTTATGTCACCTCAGAGGGAACATGATGAGATCTCAGGAAGGAAAACACGATTCATGTTCAATCTCTTTGATGCTGCAAATAAAACTTAAAGGTTAATATAACAAGCCCACCGAGGCGACATTAAAAAAACAACAAATACTCTAATTCAGATGCGGTGATTAAAGCTCCTTAAAAGACAAAAACAATCCAAACACAACATGACCAACTGTGGGCTGCAGGCTCTGCATTAGGAGAGCGTTTCCAAACGAGTATTTGCTTTTCGCTGAGCAGACTGGCTCATTTGCAGAGGGGGAGTTTGTCTTGCCTCATTGATTTAGCAGTTGTCTGAGATTTCCCTCAGCGGAGAACTAAAAGAAAAAACACAAAACAAACGGCAGCAAACCCCCTGACAGAGCTGGCAGAAGTAAAAAAAAAAAAAAGATAATAATAAATAAAAAAATCCTGATTAGTGGGAGGCTGTCACAGAGAGTACACAAAAACAGTGACATTTATCCAGGCAAACAAAACAAACACACACTACAGGAAGCTGCAGATAGACAACGATGGAAAATCTCACATTTACTAATTAAAGGAAGAAAAGCCGCGGAGATGATCAGCTGTGCACATAAAGCTCCACTGCACGCAGGAGGCCGTGTTTTATTTCCCACCAGAGGTTTGTGCCGTTGTGAGCGCTGCAGATAAAATGTGTTTGGTCAGAGAGAATAAAAAAGGGGTGGAGTTCAAATCGAGGCTGAGTGGGCCGATAGATTCTGGTCCTGATGGGGAACAGGTGCCCTGATCAAGCAGGAAAGGATCAAATAATTCAGCTAAATTAAAGACCTCACATTCCAGAGTTTAGACTATGATCCTCTTTAATGGTGAGAAAGAAGCGCTTTAGGTCAAACCTCAAACCTGCAGTCTCAGGCTCAGAGTTCAGGTTGCGAAGGCATCTCAAGATCTGTGAAACTGAGCTGAAGTACTTGGGGTTCGCTGTCAAGGAAAATAGGGAACGTGGTAAAGAAGTGAAGAAGACAGTCCATGCAGGATGGAATGAATGGAGAATAGTTGAAGGAGTTATTTGTGACAAAAGGGTGGCAGCAAAGGTCAAAGGAACGTTTATAAGAGAATAGTGACACCATGTTGACATGACGTTGTATGGCCACTTTCAGCTACTGAAACTCGCTAGCGAGAATTAATCAACCTTGGAGAAGCTACAAGCTTGGCCCTGCGGTGCTGACCACATACTTTGGCTGTTTGAAGACACCATTGTCATGTACCAGTAGAACTAAAAGGCAGACAGAAATCAAGCAGAGTCGGCCTGACTGTAAGTAACTGTTATCTGAATCTGGCTCCCCCGTGTTGGCCTTGAATTGGACAACTATCTCAAACTCTCCTGGATGTTAGGTGAACAAGAAGCTCTGCTCCCCGCTCTCCCCTACTCGCTCCCTTCCCAAGGACATCTGTGGACCTGTATCAGAGCTGAGCTGGCTAGTAGACACTGCACCAACTCTTATCAGGCCCATGGAACTATCTGGCAATGTTCACAAACAAACTCACTACCTTTGTCTGCCTTCCTCAGTGCATATAAGTATCATGATGTCATCATGTCATCAATACGTTGCTGTTTCTGTGCTTGAGGTTTTATTTATTTATTTATTTATCGCAACTTTTCCACTGTGTCCCGTATAGGACACAGTGTAAGATGATTTTTTAATGCCTCCCCTTCCCCCCGTGTTTCTCTTTTCTTATCTAAACGAAAAAGTTAGCGCCTCCCACGGGGCCGCGACCTCAGACACCTCCGTCACCCCATGTCTGTTTTACTCAGACGTCAGCACTGAAATGTAATTTCGTGCTTCGGTGCAATGACAATAAAGCTAATTCTGATTCTGGTTTGAAGACAGTGGCACTGACAACAAAAGTACCGCATACGGGTACAAACTATTATTTAGAAATATGGTGATCTATAGCAATGTCTGGATGAGCAAAGACCTTGTGTAAAGTTTGACTTTGACCTTGAAGTAATGAAAATTTTGTATGACACACTGTTTAGTAGAAGAAGAAGACACTGTCTAGTGGTGGTACAACATGCAACAGGTTTTCTTCAATTATCTTGAGCAGATGAGAAGTTATGGAGGGACAACCAAAAGTTTAGGCATGTACGAATGTCAGCGGAGATTATTCCATACCATACCACTTCATTTACAAACAGCAGCAAGACCAACCAAAGTGCTGTACAACAAAACAAATAGCAAAGGTTACAGTATAATGCATACATCTACAAACTATTATTCAGAGATACGGCAATCTATACCAGTGGTCCAGATAAGAAAATATGTATTCCATAATGCGTCCCGCCTTCGACGGGCACATAAAAAGACAGGAGGCAGAACTGGAAAAGGCAGAGCTGAAGATGCTGAGATTCTCTTTAGGAGTGACAAGGATGGATAAGATTTGGAATGAGATCATCAGAGGTACAGCACAGGTCGAACTGGGAGATAGAGTTAGAGGCCAGACTGAGATGGTTTGGACATGTCCAGAGGAGGGACAGTGGGTATATTTGTAGAAGGATGTTAGAAATGCAGCTGCCAGGAAAAAGACAAAGAGGAGATATGTGGATGCAGTTAGATGGAGGACAGAGGATGCAGGACAGAGATGGAGGTGGATGAGTCGCTGTGGAGACCATTGAAGAGGGAACAGCGGAAAAACGACCTATAAAACTAAGAGTTTTGTTAGAGTTGACTCCAAAGATAAATCAGTTGTAGATGTACGATTACTTTCTGATGGGTGGTTCATATTTTGCTAACACACGCATACATACAGACACAAATAACAACTCCACCCCCTCCCCTCTCAAGCCCCAGCAGGGCACACATGAAGAGCTGTGACATGTCACTGAAGTCATATTCTCTCATCAATACCTCATTAGGAATTTTCAGCACACTACAGGAAGACGAAAACACACAACAAAGTTTGACGGAGATAACGACTCCATTATTTACACTCCATCCAACTCCGTCTTAATGTTCTCCCAAAGAAATTGGGAAAAAATGCAAATCTTCCCAGTTTTGTGGCATCAACCGTACGCAGAACCCCAGCCTGAGTTGGGTTTGTCTTTCCTTTGTGTGTTTTTTGTCTTATTTTAACACTGGTTGTGTCAACATGGAGAACCAAGCAGATAACAAGGTGGAGGAATGAGAAATGGGCTTCTGCTTGTGATTAACGAGGCATATTTAAAATAATGAACTCGTACCGTCACCAGACTTTTTCTTCTCTGCTGACATCTCGTTCTGCTCATCCTTTGAGTCCTGACAGACGCGGCACCTGAAACACCAGCGTAACCTTGTTTTGCGATCATTAAAACCATCACTGCCGCTGTAACACACTCTTATGAGGCATTAAACGCAAACATATTTGACGAATTTTAAACAGATATTTACATTTTAGCGCTGTTGTCAGCAGCTACAAAGTATCTTTTGGAGTATATTCACATAACTTTTTATGTAAAATAGGTTATTATATTAAAGAAGAATGGTTTTCAGATCCCATAAAAAATGTAAATGATGTCTGTACACAGAATATCAAACAGCGCAGCACTAAGTATTTTTAAATGAGAGTAAATGGGCTTTCAGTGCTCAAGAGTTTAGCTTCCCATTTAGGCTCTGGAAAACGTAATGCTATCATTGAACGGCATCAGATAAGTTAAGGTTTTGTCTAATACTGCTGAAAGGCATAATATCTAAGGCTGTATTTACCCAAACCGACACGGCAGCTTATCCCTCGGGTGTCCAGCGCTGTCCTCAGCAGGGAAGAAAGAGACGCTGCCTTCATAGAAGTTGTGACGCAGAAAAGTTTTTACTCCTGTGGGGAAAACATTTGAAATTAAAATTATATACACATACATACAAGTGCTGGTCATAAAATTAGAATATCATGAAAAAGTTTATTTCAGTAATTCTGTTCAAAAGGTGACACTTGTATACTGTATTTTATTCATTCATTACACACAGACTGATATATTTCAAATGTTTATTTCTTTTAATGTTGATGATTATGACTGACAGCTAATGAAAACCCCAAATTCAGTATCTCAGAAATGTAGAACATTACTTAGACCAATAAAAACAGGATTTTTAGAAATGTTGCTCAAATGAAAAGTATGAACATGAAAAGTATGATCATGTACAGCATCAATGCTTAGTTGTGGCTCCTTTTGCCTGGATTACTGCAGCAGTGCAACATGGCGTGGAGTTGATCAGTCTGTGGCACTGCTCAGGTGTTCTGAGAGCCCAGGTTGCTCTGATTGTGGCCTTAATCTCTTCTGTATTTTTTGGTCTGGTGTATCTCATCTTCCTCTTCACAATACCCCATGGATTTACTATGGGGTTATGGTGAGGAGAGTTTGCTGGCCAATTAAAAACAAGGATACCATGGTCCTTAAACCAGGTACTGGTAGCTTCACACTGTGTGCAGGTGCCAAGTCCTGTTGGATAATTAAATGTGCATCTCCATAAAGTTGTTCAGCAGCAGGAGGTATGAAGTTCTCTAAAACCTCCTGGTAGACAGCTGTGTTGACTTTGGACCTCAGAAAACACAGTGGACCATCACCAGAAGATGACATGACACCTCATATCATCACTGATTGTGGAAACGACACTGGACCTCAAACAACATGGATTCTGTGCCTCTCCTCTTCCTCCAGACTCTGGGACCTTGATTTCCAAATTAAATGTAAAATTTACTTTCATCAGAGAACAGAACTTTGGACCACTCAGCAGCAGTTCCAGGTGAGACGCTTCTGACACTCTCTTGTTCAAGAGTGACTTGACACAAGGAATGCGACAGCTGAAACCCTTGTCTTGCATACGTCTGAGGGTGGTGGTTCTTGAAGCACTGACTCAGCTGCAGTCCACTCTTTGTGAATCTCCTCCACATTTTAGAATGAGTTTTGTTCCACAATCCTCTCCAGGGTGCAGTTATCCTTATTGCTTGTACACTTTTTTTCTACCACATCGTTTCCTTCCCTTCACCTCTTTATTAATGCACTTGGACACAGAGCTCTGTGAACAGCCAGCCTCTTTAGTAATGAACTTTTGTGTCTTGTCCTCCTTGTGCAAAGTGTTAATGGTCGTCTTTTGGACAACTGTCAAGTCATGTCTTCCCCATGATTGTGTAGCTTACAGAACTAGACTGAGAGACCATTTAAAGGCCTTTGCTTGTGTTTTTAGTTAATTAACTGATTAGATTGAAGCACCAGGTGTCTTCAATATTGAACCTTTTCACAATATTCTGTTTTTTTTTAAGATACTGAATTTGGGATGTTCATTAGTTGTCAGTTATAATCAACATTAAAAGAAATAAACATTTGGAAATATATCAATCTGTGTGAAATGAATGAATATAATATACAAGTTTCACTTTCTGAATGTAATTCAACTTTTTCATGATATTCTAATTTTATGACCAGCATCTGTATATTGAAAATATGAAAGGGGTCAACAGAGACAAAATAAATGTTCTGCTTCTCCTTCCAACTCTAAACATTTGGAAAGCTTCTCTTGTACTCAGAAGTGAGACTAAAAACTTTTGTGATGGAGCAGAACGGAAGCAGCTGCTGACCTGCGCACGGACAGCAGATGCTCCCAGCCGTGCAGCAAGCCGACTTCTCTGCTGCGTGCGCAGTCAGTGAGGAGCGGTGTGAGCAGTCCAGGCAGTCTGAAGGTTTGAAGTGCACGCAAAGGTCTGTACTGGAGTGCACAGAACCTAAATATTGCTCCTGAATCTCCCCAGGTACTGGTCAAATGTAGCTCTTCCACACTCAGTAGGAACATTTTGTAATATCAGCAGTCTGTGGGCAACACATTTGTGGGAGGTTGCAGGTTTTATTTGATTTAAAGCTTCAGTAAACTGCAGTTGTGTACTAGAAGCACTCTTCATGAACCAGGCTGCTTTGAGACAATCCAAAAAAAATGACCTTTGTCAGAATTGTATATTCTTTTTGGACATAGTGGATGCCATTTCCTCCAATCAGTAAACTTATACAAAGTTTGAGACCAGGTTGGTATGATGATAACTTGGACAAACACGTGGGGAATATCTTGTATATACTCGATGGCATTCGTGGATTGTTTTATTCTGATGTTTGTATCAGTTTTGGATATTTCAGGTGGAGGAAAGATTTGGCCACTAGACAACAGTGAAGTGACTTTTACAGTCACATCCTGGCCTTCTGTCTTTGTGGTGTGCACACAACTGTGTGTTGACTTTAAAATGCTAAAGCTGCTGTTTAATATCCCACATTATTTTACATTATTAGTCCTTAGCGTATAGCTTATATCCTTGCATACTGTGTCTTTTTATACTTTATATTTTTGCTGTTTTTGGGAGTAACTGGGACCTTGAGTACACACTTTTGTTCCACCTCATGTACCACATGTGATGTTAATGACAAAGAACCTTGAAACTTGAAAATTGACAGAATTGGAGCTGCTCCATTGACACACAACCTGCTGTTCATCTCCAAAATAGCAATTTTATTGTTTGTAAATGTAAGTAAATGTTGATGTAAAAAAAAAAAAACCTAAAATTAGCATTAAAGGCTAAATAGTAGCTAAACTAGTAAAAGAAAAAAAAAATCTGAAATGAGCATACCAAGCTGAAATTAAATAAACCAAACTGTACACTAAAAGATCTAAGATATATGTTCACCACTAATGTAAATGTAATAAATGTTTGCCCAGTTAGGATTAAAGAAGCAGAAATACAAAATTGGAAATTATCTGAGAAAAATGCTGAAATTATTAACTACCCCCCAAAAAAATAAAATAAAATAATAAGCTGAAAAGTAGCTTAAAAAGCAAAAAGAAGCTTAAATTACCACCAGAAGGAAGTGGAGATAACACATTTTATCTGAATTAGGCTGATAAAAGTTGAAATGCATGCACAAATGTGGAAATAGCCCCAAAAAAAGCTAAAATTAGCATAAAAACTGCTAAATAGTAGCTGAAATAGCTGTAAAAGAAGCACAAAGCAGCTGAAAAAATGCTGAAATTAGCTGAAAGTTGCTGAAAAAAGTAGAAATTAGCACAAGGAAGGTGAAAGAAGCTGAAGCAGAACAAAATGTGAAAGGAGCAGTAAAAGGTTGTAAACACATCTAAAGATTCAAAAGATGTAAAATGAGCTCAATTCATTTTCTAGGAGAACGAAAGCGTCAGAAAAGGCTAAATGTTTCAAAAAGCTAAAGTTGCACCAATACCAGAAGTCACGGCACCTTTCTCCTGAACGAGCTGTTTTGATATAAGATTTGTTGAAATGGTACAAAAAATGTATCACAATAGTGAGAGTGCTCCATAAACATTCACACATTAGCATTAAATCCATTTAAGATTTTCAAAGCATGTTGCTAATATAACATTTATTTATTTGTTATAAATGCAACAAAAGTTTAAACAATTTTTATTTAGTCTCGTGGATATTTTATGCAGCATCCAGACATTTTTCTTTGAATCGTGTGCATTTGTATATAAAACAAACATTTTCCAGGTTAGTGTTATATCAGGGAACGTCAGTGATGATGTAATGATTCTCGTTTCCACCACCCAAGGTGTGCACACTTGATAAACGTGGTTGTCGTGCCGTGATGGGCAAAGCTCTGTTGTGTCCTTTAAAAAAATAAAAAATTCCTCTGTGCCCTCTGGCTCCTAAAAGCTGTTCCAAAGCCTGGCACATGTAAATAAGCCAGTAAACACACCAAATTCCTCCCAGCCACCACCAATGCAGCACGACCGCACCAATCTAGATCCTGTGTTTCAAGCTTAAACAGAAGATTTCCCCAGCGCTCCACCTGGATCCCCGTGGATCTTCTGTCTCCTGTTTAGCAGTCACAACATGACGGAGCGTGACAAAAGAGGCTGTTTAAAATTGAGTGTCGTAAGTGGGGAAAATGCGGTAGGCGGGCCCGTTATCACCACCCATATGCCTGGGAGAAATCTGCCACCTTCTCCTTTTGACTCCCCGTACGGCTCCTCTCTCTCCGGCTCTCCTCGCCCTCTGGGACCAGCCCTGCATCCCGTCCATTCGATTGCCCTGCGTGATGGATGTGCAGCGTGAGGAATGGGCTGTCCCGGGGGCCGCGGCGTCGTTTCTGGGTTAAACAGCATCCTATATCAAACCCATCTATACCTTCACAAGCAGGAAGCCTGTTTACTGGGGCGGGAAAGCACTGCAATCCATTTCTTGTCAGGGCGTCTCGCCAATGCAACAAAAACTTGGACGGCAGCAGATTTGGGGGGTGTTGTATAAAAAACAACTGCATGTGGTGATAAATATGTGTTGTGGGTTTTTGCCGTTTTGGAAGCTTACAGCAGGTTTTCTGCATCCCTGCAGAGAACTTTTTAATTACCACCCAGCTGAAGGAATAAAGACAACGTCCAATGCTTGTCAGTTGGCGTTTAAGACCAAGTGTTGCCATTAAAGCTCATGGCAGCATCTTTGCAGGTTTTAGCATCTCCGCTTCAGGTTGGATTGCATTTTGTGATAATCTGTTAGTTCCCTGCTCTGTGTTAAGTTTAAATATTTAAGGCCAACATTAAGAGCTGCTGTTTACCCCTCCAGTGTTTTACTGGTGTTTGCACTGGGACTACGTAGTGGCAGTTGCTCGTGCTGCACAGAGAGTCCTGATGTCGTCTCTTCTGGTTACGCATTCCATCCACTCATTGGACGTATAACCTTGTTCGTTACATGTTCGTTACGTTTAATGTTCATGTTCTTGGTTATGAAGAATGGATGAGATAAACTGATTATTTTTATGTGCATGCAGTGTTGAGTGTCTGGTTTCTTACATCCACATAGTTTAAATTAGTTGGTTTGGATGTTTAATCTATAAAAACAAGAAAGATGAAGTAAGCAGGTCATGAAAAAACAGACATTTGTCTGGGCGGGGGGGGGGGGGGGGGGGGACTACCCTAATTTCCGGGCTATTTCGTGCACCCCAATATAAGCCACCCCGAATAAAAAAAAAAAAAATTAAATTTGTACATAAAGGTTCAGGTTTGGTTTAGTTTTCATATGTAAAATCAACACAAGGTCAACAATACAATGAAATACTCAGGACAAGAAGAACCATTAAGACGTATTTTAAACTGTAAACTGGCACAGGTTTATTTTCAGCTATTATGGCTTCGCAACTTTAAATAATTAATGAGATCATGAAATATGAAATCAAGCTCTGTGAACGGCTTGTTTGTTCCAAACAATTGTGTTTAAAAAAGTAGTTTAGATGCTTTATTTCAAATGTGAAGACCCAGTTTAAGCTTTATTATTTCTATATAACATGTTAATGATTCTTGTTGGTAGTTTTTGAGTGTTTTGTTAAAAATGATGCTACAGCACATCCTATCCTGTCCCAGTATTCTTGGCAAAGCTGGTATCTGTGCATCATTAGATGGCTCTGATTGAAAGGCCATCGGTACTTCCTGTCAGTGCCTCGTCATTGAAAAATAATGCCAGTTGTTTAGTCAGATGTTTGTTGGTGGCTCTCTCAAATGAAGCCCCGCTAATTAAACGAACGACTGCAGCCCTGCCTTCGTACCCGCTGGCTTTACGCCGCAATTCTCTCCTCTGCCGCTGACGCACTTGTCATAACTTCTGTAAACCGAAATAGAAATCGAGTCAGGCCTTGTTATGCAAGCATGTATTATTTTTTAAAGCTATTTTTGAATCCTTTGATTTCCTGCAACAGTCTGGGAAATAAACCCAGTAATCACTTCTTTCAAGGCCTTTTCAACAAAGGCCACCCAG
>JARVGV010000694.1:4998372-5009667 GCA_031762435.1 Hypsolebias longignatus
TATATATATAATTTTTCTGTCAATAGGTGCATGGGTAACACATGGAAACAAAACACTGTGCCCAAAATTTGTAACACCATTGTTACAGATGAGTTAAGCAACCACTGTGGAAATATGTACTGTATTATGAGGAGTCTACAGAGTTTTCAATATGCAGATGATTTATTTATTTATTTATTAAGTGTATAGGAGGTCCTAGCCAGGCTACAGATATAAAGCCCGAAAGCAGTAATGCCATCCTCGTAGGACTTCGGCAGTGTCTTTGTTTGCTACAGGTCCAATTTCCTAAGAGAAAGTAAAGAAACATACTGAATTTATTCTATGCAAAAGTTGAATACATAGAAAAGTTTTCTTGAGTTCCACTGGAATAAGGACTAGTACAATAGGTCTCTGTTACTCCTCACAAAGTAGTAGTCACTCATGGTATGAAAAGCTGGTGATGAGCAGAATTAAATGTCTTTCAAAGCTGCAACCAAGAAAGCCAAACTTGGCTGAATGATTTTATTAGGCAGCAGTAAAGAGAGACGGCAGTCAAGAAGTTAACTAATCTCGTCTCTCTGGGCTCTCATCAGCACTCTTCAGCCAACAAATGAAGGATAAGAAGCATTCCCGCCTTGTGAGAAATGTTGAGTTTGATATTAAATCTTTCAACTTGAGAGGTAATAAGGCTCTATCTCTCTCTCTACGCCCTTGCGGAGTAATTTTAGACCTATCTACCCAACTTTGATCATCTTCAAGTGGTAATATGGAGCTACTGCCACTGATGAAAGACTGAGTGAGAGTGGAGGGAAGAGAGAGAAATCTAACTAGTAATGTTTTGAGCTGGCTCACAGAAGCGTGACAGGGGAGATCAGGCTGTCATTTGAAGACGGACACACAGATGAATAAGAAGATGAGCTCCCTCTTTGCCTTCTTGAGCGTTCTATGAATATCACTTATCTGGCCTTTGCTTTCTATCCTCTGAGCTCCATAATCTCATCTGAACACTTTGCTGCTGACGCCAGGCAGTGCTTCTTTTTTCCCACTGGATGTAAAAATTGTGACATTAAGCCACATTTTGTCTTCTAAAGCTACCCCAAACAAGCCAAGGCTCTTTGAAAGAGTACAACTGGTGCACATGACGATCAGCCCTCAAACACTTGATGTTTTATTCCCCTTCAGTTACTCAAGCTCAGTAGGCTGTCGGCATATTCAGAGGAGAAAACTGCCACAATCCTCAGCTGACAAACTCCAGTTTTATCTGCATTTCCCCTAAAAATGTCTCGTCAGTCTCATCATCTTCATCACTTTAGCTACAATGAACTTTGTGATGTTTAGCTTTGCTTCAAAAGGAAATTTTTGCTGTGAATCCTGAGCAACATGAATCAATGTATTGCTCCGCTTGAAAACCTTCGCTGAAGGTTTTTAGCAATGTTGTTGAAGTATTGGACGCTAAGGATTATTGTGCTGCACTTTAGTTAGACCTGTCTAAAGTTTTTGACATCTTATGTCATAAGTTATCTGAAATGGGTTTCTCAGATAACACCAGTTGGTTCTTTAATTATCTTTCAGACTGGAGGGAAATGTACGGTATTCCTTCACGCTATCTAACTATTAACAACGGTGTTCCACAAGGTTCAATTTTAGGACCCACCCTCTTTACAATCTACATAAGTAATGTAAGTCAGATAATTCCTGATGCATCCTTTCATTTGTATGCCGATGATACAGTTGTTGTTGAGCTAAAACAGTTGCTAAGCTTCTCCAGCATTTAAAGTCTGCTTTTGACATCATCCGGTCAGATTTGTTCTGTCTCAACCTGGTGCTGACAAAACCAGAGTGATGTTGTTTTCAAACAGGAAGACTGTTCCATCAGTCCTTCCTGCGGTTTTATCTTGGAATGGTCTTGCTATTAAGTTTGTTGATTCTTACAAATACTTGGGTATCTTGATCGACTCGCATCTCTCTTTTAAGCCCCACATCGAAAACTTGATAAACTGAAAGTAAAATTGTTTCTTTTTCAGAAATACATCCAGTGTAACTCTGAGTGTCAAGAAACACCTGTAACTGCGACTTTCCTTCCCTCCAATGACTATGGTGACATCTACATGAATGCTCCTGCAAGCACCCTGCAGATGTTGGACGCTGTCTATCATGGTGCACTAAGATTCATAACTGGCTGTGACTACCGTACCCATCATTGCACCCTGTAATTAACTGGTCATCATTAACTTCATGCAGACTCTCACTGGTACATTTTCGTCTTTAAATCACTTCTTGGTCTGTTGCCTTCATATATTTCCACGTCACGTTGTGAGTGCAGCTACAGCGTGCACTCTCAGGACATTATTACTTGCATTGTACATTGCCACCTAATGGCACATCATTGCTATTACAACATTTTGGGTTTCCAACAAAATGTTGTAATGGCAATGTCATCAGCATTAATCAAAACTAACATTATGAACATGGCCAGACACTTTTAGCCACTTTTGTTCCTCAGCTTTATCAATGTCCTTGTGCATCGTTGTCTGATGCACTTCCACCAATCAGATTCATTAAAGATATATGAGCAGAACTGATGCACAGTACAATGCCATTCAGAATAAGTTTGATTTAAAGCACGCAGCAGAGCAAAGTAGTGGTTACCGTACCGCAAGAAAGTTGCTGATTCAAAACATCTACCAAAGCCCACCTGCAGGGATGATCCCGATGCGTAAAGAACATGGCACCAACTCAGTGTCTGTCTGGTTTTGGTCTATATTGTGGTCCATTTGGGTCCTGGTAACCAACCCATGCAGGATCTCACTAAACATCCCATCTCCGCCCACACAGACCACCCTGGAGAGATTAAAGGAAATGAACAACTTAAATTTGTCAGGAGTTTTTCTGATTGACCTCAGAGCATAGTTCTCTACTGGTTGTCACATAATGTGTTGTTACATACACGTGTGTTCGCAGTAAGGCACAAAGTCCTTAAGAAAAAATGACTTCACAGTAAAAAATAAAACAAAACCAAAAAAACACTGACAATAATGAAACAAGGCAGCTGTGAAATCCTACAATAAATAAGAATATCACACTGTGCCACCAGGCATTACAGCTTCCTGCGTCTAACTGGAAACCCACTGAAATGCATCTATAAATTACATGTACTGCAGGAAAAAAGCATAATGGACTCTAACCCTGCTTTTGGTGTAACAAATATAAGATGAATGGGAGTCGAAACGACAAGGCACTCAGAGGGGTGAAAAAAAAGAGTCCTTTTAGTTCACTTGGCTTCTCGCTTTGCTCTAACAATTTACAATTTGAACTGAAAATATAGCCTTTATGCATGTCAAAGATTTGTCACTCTTAATGTATTGTAGTTACAGCATGCTAGAGAGCAGAGGGAGCTATACAGCAAGCTTAAAATTAAACAGGTCTCTCTTGTAAATTAGTCTTCATGACTCAGTGACACTAATCTGTCTAAATAAAGGTTGAATTAAAAAATATAGCAGTAAGTGATACAAGAGTGCCACATCCAGCCCGTCGACAAACTGTAGTACGGCATTCTAAACTAGAGAAAATGTATTTCCTGCAAAAATGCAGTGTGAATGCTTATCGCTGAAGAAATTGTTGAAAAACAGTTGAAATTAGCTAAAACATGGTGAAATGTGGCTGAAATGGAAGAACAAGCCCAAATTAAAGAAGTAGAAAGAACACATGAATTAGGTTTAAATAAGCAGAAATGAGCACAAAAATTGGGAAATTAGCTGAAAAAGCTAAAACGAGTTTTCTTAAAAAATAGCCAAAAAGTAGCTGAAAAGGCCGAAAGAAGCTGCAACTACTAGAAGGAAGTGTAACGAGCTGAAATTAGCTGAAAAAAAAAAAAAAAAAGTGGATTTAGCTGAAAAGCTAAATTTAGCACAAAACAGCTAAAAAGTAGCTGGAATAGCAGAGAAAGCTGAAGGTATCCAAAATAAGCTGAAAGGAGCATAACAAGCTGAAATTAGCATGAAAAACTTGAATTTATCTGAAACAGCTGAAATTAGCTTAAAAATGCTTAAAAGTAACAGAAAAGTAGAACGTTTAAATTAGCAGAAAAAGCAGAAAGAATACATGTTTGTCCAACTAGGCTGAAAGAAGCTGAGATAGACACAAAGTGGAAATTATCTGGAAAAGATTAAATTAGCAGCAGCAGCACAGCTGAAAAGTAGCTGAAGGCAGAAAGAAGCTTAAGTTACAAAAAAGAAGTGGAGAGAGCACATTTTTGCTGAACTAAGCTGAAAAAAGTTGAAATGAGTGCAAAAAATGTGGAATTAGTTGAAAATGCTAAAATTGGCACAAGAAGAGCTACTGGTATATAAAAGCTGAAATAGAAGAAAATGCTTAAACTAGCATAAATAAGCTGAAAGGAGCACAACAAGCTGAAATTAGCAGAAAGAAGTTAATGAACCACAAACATGTTGTAGTTAGCAGAATCAGAAAGGAGCACAAAACAGCTGGAAAAAACATTTTGAAATTAGCTGAAAGTAGCTGAAACAATCTAAATTTGCAGAAAGAAGCTGAAGAAGAACAAAATGTGAAAGGATCAGTAAAAGGTTGTAAACAGATCTAAAGATCTGAAGGATGTAAAATGAGCTCAATTCATTTTCTATGAGGAGAAAAAAAGGCAGAAAAGGCTAAATATGTCAAAAAGCTAAAGCTGCACCAATACCAAAAGTCATAGCGGGATTGTCCTGAACGAGCTGAACGTTTTGATTCATGACTTGTTGAAATAGCTTGAAAACTGCGGGATGAGAAACGCACCGAAAAACGTACGGAAGAAAAATGGATCACAATAGTGTGAACGCTTCATAAACATTCACACTATTAAAGACAACAAGCAGCAACCTTGTATAATATTTGACCTTGATTTGTGACCTTGACCTTAGAGCTGGGGTTATTATTCATGATGTGCATGAAGTTTTGCTAAATTGTCTTAAATGGATCAGAAGTTATGGGCGGGAGAAGAGAAAGTTGACGGGCAGATGTAGACTATACATCCGCCTTTTGACGGGCGTATAAAAAACAAACAAAACATCAAGAGGAGACATTACAGTAAATAAACTGAATGAACAGAAGGCAGATCAATGTAAGATATTTCCTGTACTAATCATTAGCAATTATTAATCTACTTTACACTGATTACAGAACAAAGGATCTTTAAAAGGCTTCACGCCAGCTTTATTAAAGCCTAAAATGACGAGTCAGCAAAATACAAAAGCAAAGAATGGACGTCAAAACGCTGCAAGCTGCAGTTGTCTTTATGAAGTACTCACCCGTCATATTTGTCTAGATCGGCCTCTGTTTTCAAGTGGTCTCTGGCATGATTAGCTCGCTCTGTAACTGCAGAAACCAATTAAACAGCAAGCGTTAGCGCAATAAAAGACAAACAAAACCACTGAACTTTTTTTTTTTTTTTTTTTTGGAGTACTACAGTAAGTGGGCTTTTATGAGCACTTTAATATACAAGTCGCAGAAAAGGCTGTGTATGTTTGTTCACCACCGAGCAGATTAATATTCAGAAAACGCCAAGGCACAGAGGCGCAAACGGCCTAATTCAGCGATTGTACTGTATATTAACAAAATGAACCCTGAGACAGACTAAACAAAAACAGCGTTTCAACAGTAAATCTGTTTAGCTGCCGTATAATGCCGGCACAAATATAATCATTGCAATTCAAAGCAGCTATAGGAACCCCGGAGTGAATAGTGCTCACTCTGACGGACCATCAATACTCAAGACTCTGTGTTGCAGTAGCAAAACACTTATTGAATAATAGATGTGTTTGGATACCCGAGCCTATCAAGTATCACGGCTTTCATTAAGGTGGTGGAGTGATTAATGCAGCCATAAGCAAATTCATATCCTTGTGAGGCTCCTCGACCCCTCCGAGAGGCCGCGGTGGCAGCAGAGATCTATACGGCGGCTGGCGAGGCTCATTTTTTATTTAAATGTTGTGGAATGCCACTGATAGGGACCCACCAATCACGTCCGTAAAGATGCCGGCTCGCCGGAACACCGGAGCCACCTTCTGCTCGTAAATACGCTCCCCGCGCTGCTTTCCTCCGTATGGATTGATGTACACCAGCAGGCTCTTCGGACGGTCGGCTGCAAAGTGAATGATGGTCGCAGAAAACGTTATTTTTATTTTTGTTTTGACAACAGCTTGATCAGGTTTTCATTAAGTAAAGACACATTCAACCTGTCGTGAACTCGAAGCACGCGGCTTGATGAATAAACGGCTCCTCCGCTAACGGTGAAAGGAGTATGAAGCGAAGCAGGAGCACTGCATCATTTGGTGATAAACCTACAGCGTGCTGCAATGGAGAATACTAAACGGCTTGTTTAGTGCATGTGCACACGACTGGATTTGAGACCAAAACAAACTGAGGAAATTGGAGTGGATCAAACGTTAAACGAGCAAAAAGTGCTCCATATTGTTTGGCAATAAGACAAAAGTTCCATTAGATTACATAAATGGGTTGTCGGTGGGTGATGTAGCGGTGTTCTCTGGAGGAGACCTGACTAGTGGAAACAGACCATCTTCACAATGAATGTGGCCAATTTTCTCCTGCTGCTTAATCGTCAAGCAAAGTAGGAGCAGTATATCAGATGGATTAAACCGTCTCTTATTTTGAAGGTTTGAACGGTGCCACCATGCAATTTTCTGTGTGCATACATTTATGTGTCTATTAGCAAAATATCTATTGAACCACTGGACAGGTTTAATCAAATGAACATAAGTAATCACTGGATGAACATCTACAGATTGTGTAGGGGGCACGGCAGCCGACTCGGGACCCGAAGGTCCTGGGTTTGATCGCCGGTCATTGCACATCTCGTGGTGCCTCTGAGCAGGACACCTTATCCCCAGTTGCTCCTTGGGCACTTTCCATAGCTGCCCACTGCTCCACCTGGTGGTGGATGAGTTAAAAGGCCAATTTCACCATTGTTTGAGAAAATACAATGAGGACAATACACAACACAGTTCATTACAACCCAATCATTGTTGGAGTCAACGTAATTCAAGATGGCTGCCACTGTTAATTGACCTTAGCAGTGGTTCAACGACCATGGTAAAAGCGGGGCACCTCGCCCTGCCAACCGAACTGTGTGCACCCCCCCCAACGTCCCCATAGGCAATGACATAGCGCTAAGTTAGCATTCATTCATTCAACCTTTATTTACACAGATAAATCACATTGAGCCTCGAAGACTCATTTACAGACAAAAAAAAAAGTGATGAAAATGACGTGTATAGGAGTTGGACGCAAAAAATTCCCTAACAGACTCTTCACAAGATAGCCTGAAAAAAAACAAAAAAAAAACAAAAAAAACACTGCAAATAGGCACAGAGTGACGCAGACACTCTGCAGGGGAGGGGAGACGACAAGGGTGGTGAGCGTGTCCAAGGACACACCCAGAGGCACTGTAAGAGTTCTGATAAGAATGGTATGATCAGCCAGTTCCCCCGGTGAGATCCGTAAACACTCTCGAGGGTACCGAGGTCGACCTACCAGAGAGAACCAGAGTCCTGAAACGATGACACAGTGTTTATCCAGCCGGAACCTCTGATAGGTCCGCAGACTTCCTCTGTGGGAGAGGGGCGGGGGGAGCAGTGCGCAATAAAGGCACGCTAGCCAAAAAGCTAAAGGCAACGCTGCGTCTTCCCTCACGCTGCCCCCAACCCGCCCGCTCGAAAACTGTCGGTACAAACAGCGTTCAACTCAGACTTGTCTCCGCCTCCTCCCCCCCACTGACAAAAATCACAAAGGAGACGAGTGCCCCGCCATGACAAGTTATCTAGTATCTAGGAGAACCACTGCGTAGCCTGCATTAAAAAAGGCTACAACTCAGTCAGATTTACATGTACCGGTACTGAGCTAAAATTTGGAGTGGTAGTAGCTGACAGTTGCCTCTACCACATAGTCTGAGCACTAACGCATCACCCGATCACTCAAAGTCTTTGTCTTTACAGATGCTGTGAATTTATCCTTCTAACTGCAGCAGTTCACACATTTAAGGATATTGATATCATGACAGATATATGATGTCATCAACTCAATTAGTTAGATTACTGGAGATCTATACAAATGTAAGAGACTTTGATCTTTGATACGCTGCATAATCATCTTTCTCTTGTCCTCATCTGCGATGAGTGGAGCTTAGCCACTCAGTTTTGTCCAGGATGCGCATAGATGTTCTATCATTTATGATTTATAGGTCAAAGTTCATCACCGTATCTGATGGAGGAGGTTATTAGAGCGCACATACTGAGTAATGACAGCAGCTCGTTCGCGGCTCGGACCCACTGCTCACGCTGCTCCTGGTTGGCACAGTGAAATGTGACGTCGCTGCACTGCCTCTGGTGTGGGCGGAGCTTCCTCACGAAGGAAACTGGAAAGAAACACAACAGAGCACCGTGAAAACCTGCCTTTCAGAACCTTTCATGCCAGAGTGCTGAACTAAGATCATGTGTTGCAAAATGACAGAGGTAGAGCTGATTTGGTCATGTGATACTGCAGGAGGTGCCGGATATCTACAAACCTGAGATCGAGCCATTTTTATGATTGATCATTCTTATTAGCAGTGGCAGCCATTTTGAACCAGGTTCTCTCCAAATGTTAATCAGTTGTACTTGTACATCCACTGATTCATTTCTGAGAGTTTCATTTTAATCCGTCCAGTTCATGGGATATTTTGCTAACAGACAAACATGGGCTGAGTCCAGGAGTTGATGCTAGTTTTAAGCTAAGGTCTTGTGCAATGAGTGGCACTTGAAATACATGTTGTGAATGACTGTCAGCTACTACCACTCCAAGTTTTAGCATAATATTTGTAAAACTGACTAAATTATAAACATATTTGTGTTTTTAACATCAGTTGGCTGTGGCAGCCATCTTGAATTGTGTTGGCTCCAATTGTAGTTACAGATGCACATTCAGTAAGGCCTTTCTGTTCGTCAAAATGTGTGATATTTTGCTAACAGATAGACAGTAGTACAGTAGCTGATGGTTCTTCATCCTTAAACAGTGGTCTTAACATAATTAGTGCTCAGGTTATGTGTTTGAGGTCAGCCTCAGCTACTACCACACCAAGTTTTACCTCCATATCTGTAAAATTGACCAAGTTATAGGTGTTTTTAAGCTCAGTTGGCTATGGTGGCCATCTGGAATCGGGTTTGCTCTAAAAGTTAACCACTCGTAGAGGAACATGTAATAGTTATTTCTGAGTGTTTCATTAAATTCTGTCAAGCGGTTCATGTGATGTTTTGCTAACAGACAAGCCCAAAAACATTATAGCCTTCAACTTATGCAGCGATTAGAGACAAGTTCTCCTATCATGACGTACAGTATTATCTAAATCCTCAACTACCCAGCATGCAGCTGAGTTTTGCTACAGTTCAACCCAGACCCGGACATGAACCCTCGTTTTTCTAAGTGGGTCAATCAGATGTTTTAATGAAAGAGTACAAAATGAAGGGAACGAGGAGGAAGTGAGGCAGAACGGTACAAAAGTAGATCTTCATAAAGAACATTCTTGAAATATTTACATGAAGCAGCAGAAACTACCCCACTAAGCACTTTGACAGCAGATCCACTCAGTCAGCGTTTCAGTCAAATTATCCCACTAAGCACTTCTTTACAGCGCAAGTACAGATGGAGTCGAGAGTCTTTGAAGAGAGCTGTAACTTAAGGATCCATTCCTTTTGACCAAATCAATTCAGTTCAGTTCATTTAAATAGCACCAAGTCACAACAGAAGTCATATCAGGGCACTGAACAGAAACACTCGTAAAAAACAAGTTACATTATTTAACTGAAGAGCAGTCGGCTTTGAGTCTAACTTCATCGCAGAACTCTCATCTAGGCCTGTCATGATAATAAATTTTGCTGAGTGATTAATTGTCTCTGAAATTATTGTGAAAAACTATAATATTGTTTGAAATTTGACAATAATTAGTAATGTCAAATTTAAGAAGAAATGTTGGTTAATTTGTTTTGAATGTAGTACCTATTTTGACCACAGGGTGGCAGTGTATAGGACTGTTTGAACTGAAGGATGGATAATGAGGGAGGGGAAACCTTTTATGTCTATTTTCTGTTGTTTTATTTTTTATTTATTTATATATTTTTTTATTTTTTTATTTATTTTTACTTCATTGTGTATGTTGCCTATGTGTTGCCTGTTTGTACAACACTTTGGTTGGCCTTGTCACTGTTTTAAGTGCTCTATAAATAAAAGTATGGTAATTTAGAAAAAAAAAATCAGTGAACAAGTTCTCAGCTTCTTTTTTTAAGGGGAAAACAATTTTTTACATGAAAGCACAGATTTCAATTATGAATTTTGGATCTTCGACAAGACTGAGGTTTTTTCCCCGAGGTCGGCCTGTTAGCTCGTAGCTTAGCTTCTCAGCTTAGCTGCTTTTAATGGTCCAAAAACACGATTTTAGACGGATAAATGGATTTTAAAGATAAAAGAGAAAGGGAGGGGTCAGTGAAGAACACTGGAGTTGAGCCTTTTGACATCTAGCGTCTTCAGTAAAAAGAGAAAGAGACAAAGAAACGCTAAAGCTGCTAAATGAAAATGAGGGCGATCATTTGCATTTTTCATGAGATTAATTTGATTTATTGTTTATTGTGACAGGCCTAATCTCATCTTGAGCAAGCATGAAGGCGTCAGTGGAAAGGAAAAACTCCCTCATGAGGAAGAAACCTCCAGGAGATCCAGGCTCGGGACAAGCGGCCATCTGCTTTGACCGTCTGGGTTTGGTAGGAACAGATACACAATGGCAGGTCAAGAATCACGTTAAGATAGAAATAGTATAAAATGAAAATTATTCAATTTTAACAAATCATTTAAGGAAACAAGGTCAATTTGTCCTCTAGTAGTCTAAGTCTATAGCAGCATAACAAGCCAATCCTAACTATAGGTTTTATCAAAAAGGAAAGTTTTGAAGCCAGTCTTAAAACTGGACAATGTCTCAGTCTTACAGACAGAAACTGAAAGTTGGTTTCACAAGAGAGGAGCCTGAAAACTGAAAGATCTTCCTCCCATTCTGCTTTTGGAAACTCCAGGAACCACAAGTAAACCTGCAGTCTGAGAGAAAAGTGCTCTGTTAGGAAATATGGAACAATAAGATGACACATATAAGATGGAGCTATGTTGTTGACGGCTTTGTAGTTCATGAGTAAGATTTTGAATTCAATTATGGATTTGACAGGGAGCCAATGGAGAGAAGCTAAAACTGGAGAGATATGATCTCTCCTACTAACTCCAGTTAAGACT
>JARVGV010000694.1:5009767-5025081 GCA_031762435.1 Hypsolebias longignatus
GATCTCTCCCACTAACTCCAGTTAAGTCTCTGGCAGCAGCATTTTGGATCAACTGAAGACTTTTTAAAGAAGTATTTAAACACCCAGATAATAAACCATCGCAATACTCCAGTCTAGACGTGACAAATGCATGAACCAGTTCTTCTGCATCATTTTTAGATGAGATGTTTCTCGTTTTAGTGATATTACACAGTTTGTACAGTTATAACAGTTAGTCATGTGGTATGGACGATGGTGCAGCACGGTTGAAAGCATGGGGGGGGGGGGGGGGGTAACGTAGGGCCATACTGTCTCGGAGTCTGCCACTGAATAGCAAGAAAAAAAAATGGCTGCATCTACTGTATCTGCAACTTGATTCCCTTGATTTGTTTTAAAGAGCCATTCAAAAGATTTGGATCATGAGTAAACCTCACATCTCTAATCAGATGGAAAAGTTAAGTTTTCATGGAGGAGCTTCAGATCTAATCTGGCAGAGGCGTCGGAGGCGGGTGTAACCCCCCTCATGTAACGGGTTACATAATCAGATCGTTCCTAACAAGAAATCCAGGCCTCTGCAGCTCCATCACGTTAAACTATCAGTTAAATAATATAAATAATAAAATCCTAACCTTGTTGGCTCTAGCATTGTTGGCACATTAAGACCCAGTGAGGTAAAACCACGAACTCCTCATTAATACAGTTTGAAGAGCTGAACACACACACATCCTACAAATATAAAGCCCCCCCCCCACAGCAGTGTAATGTAAAACCCTGCTGCCCACCTCACGCTGTGCAGACTGTAGGTGTAACTGTTGTACCTGTGAACGCGTGCTGCTCCATCTTTTTCTGTCGCCTCTCGGTTTCAGTATCATTCTCATCTTCTGTCTTGTGGACAGCGACGATGTCACACACCTGAACGGTGTGGCTGTTTGCTGAAAAGACATTAAAAAGACACTTCATTATGACCAAAGCTTGATGCCCTCTTTACGAGCAATGTTGATCCATGTTGCTACAAGTAGACGTACACAGAAAACTAATGGGCTTTTTGAAGACAATGTACATTGGCTATACAACAACAACAACAACGAAAATGACAACGACGACGCAGCGCAAACAGCAGTGGCTCTTTTAACTGTTTAATGTTTATGAGCAAACCCACAATAAAATAACTACTCCTATAGTTTTATTGCTCCTAATGTTTCCATTTCCAAACTTTAAAACTAAGAACAACTTCAGTTGAGATATGACACAAGTTGTTTCATTTGTTATGGTATCTGAAGGTTATGGGAACACTTTCACTGGGTTTGATCACAAAATACAGATTATTTTAATTTATTTTCACTGAATGTCAGCTTATTTCATTCTTTAACAAGAATCAAACTCAAACACTAATCTCAAAAAAAATGTTGTAAACAGCTGAAGCGTATTCATCTTAATCTGTCTGAGACACGCTGTAATTCAGTTCAAGGTGGTGCACAGGTTGCACTGGTCCAAAGACAATTGGGCCAAGATCAAAGCTGACCTGGACCCCGCATGTAATGTTTGCAAACTAACTCCATCTGCACTCCTGCATACACTCTGGACCTGCCCCAAACTGCTGTCATTTTGGCAATCTATTTTTGACACCTTCTCTGGGATATGTGGAAAACTGTACACCTATCAATGTTCATCTCCCTGTTTGGTGGGGGTCCATGTGGATACGTCCTTCAGCAAGTACAAGAAGGATGTGATTGTTTTTGGCTTTCTTCTGGCCAGGAGACTTGTTTTGTGCAGTTGGAAGGACCCACAACCCCCAGCATATGCACAATGGATAAAAGGTCATGTATAATATTGATCTGGAAAAAATATATACCCTGAAAGGTTCTGTTAAAAAGATTCTGGGACACCTGGCAGACTTTTGTGTCGTATGTTGAAAACATGTCAATACCTGTATGAAGACATTTATGTATGTGTGGCTGACCCGGTGTGGGAGGGGATTCTGTTTTTGTTATGTGTTAAAAAAAATAAATACATAAAAAGAGTTTGACGTAAATAAAAAACAAAAAAACATAAAAAAAACTGAAGCTTATGAAAATTGCATACATGGTTCATTCATTCATTCATTTTGATTTTATCATGTCCTGGATGACTGAGAATCTACACCGGCATATCGTTGTTCATTAGTAAAACAAACAGCAGCCTATTCCATGAAAGATTTTGCAAGCATTTATAAATTAGTACTCGTCTTTGAGTTTAAGACTCATTGTGAAGGATGGAAATATGCCACGATGGATGAATGGCACCGCCCAGGCGAAATGGAACTGTTTTGTCAATTAAATAAACATATAATAAACCTGACGGGTCAGCAGTGATGCATAATAAATGCAACTTCTACGCCGAAGAGACTTATACAGTATATGTTTTTTCCTCTTCATGATTTCTTTTTTTTTTTTTTTTGGGTGATGCTACTTATACTACGGAGCAACTTATACGCTGAAAAATATGGTAATAAACCACCACACATTGGATTGATCAACAAAAATATTGCTTGTTATTTTTTGTAGTTAAAGCAAATAAAAGTGATGCTATAACGCGGATATTAAAATGGGAGCTTAGTAGAGTTCACTTCCTCTAAATTAAGAGGCGACGACTTCCTGCCAGTAAGTTTAACACTTTAATCTCACGGAGGACAAGAACTAAACAAAATGTATATATTTTTTAATCTTCTTTCTCTTAGTGGCTCTAATACACCATAAAACTCTGAATCCATTATTCTGACTTTATTCTTGAATGGTATTTTAACTTTTTCTCTCAACATTTCAGCTTTAATCTCAAAGCACAAAAAACTTCTTTTTTTAAACTTTTTTAAACCTTTCATCCATTAAAGGTTTAAAACTTTGTCCTGATGTGAACTTTGAGAAGCAGACTGTAGAGAACTGAACAAATCCTGAGAGAACCGGAGAACGTTGACAGGGAACACGTCCCACGGGAATGGGATTCAGACTGGCTCTTCAGAACCTCCTGGGGATTTAAATAAAAATCCTTGTTTTAGTGGTTCGGTCAGTAATCGTATTTGTCGGAGACCTGGTACCTCCTGGTAGCAACTAGAGGCGTCTGTTCAGCGGCTTTAAGTGCCGCCGCAAGGCATCAAAGAATTTAAATCTGGACTTTTCCATCACGTTGCCTGAACTGCAAGTAAATGAGTCATTTTCAGGTCTTTTCAAGAAGGAAAGACAAGTTCTTACGTTGAAACAAAACACGAAGAGCCGATAAATTCAACTAAACAATGGAAAAATGGCGTCAGATCAGTGCTTAAAGAGAGAAATCTTGAAAAGTCAAGCTGCTAACAGAACCAATTCCAAAATCCTATTTGTGTAAATCACACTCAGTCACTTTAACTGACCTCTCACATACAGACATTCAAGTCTCTCCTGCTGAAATGGATGGGAGGGAGGTGCGACGTTCAGCTGCTCTTCTGGGAGCTGGAAAGGATCAAATTTCATTCCTTTCTCAAATACAGATGATATTCCACACTACATCCTGCCTTGTTCACATTTTCAACAACAGGAATAAGACAAGTGTGAAATGGCTTTATCTGAAATGGCGAGGTGGGGTGAAGGTTTTGGGGGGGTCCTCCTCCATAAAATGTTGAATAAACTAGATGCCATTTCTTGCATTTTGGTGTATTTTAATGGGTTGTTAAAACCTCTACCTTTACCTACATTTGTAAACACTTGATTCGATTATTTTAGAGAGCAACAACAGCGGCTCTCTCCTTGTGTAAATAAACAATTTAAATTTAAGTACTGTAATATTTTAAATAAACAATCCACAGAAGAGAAGAGCAGCAGGACAGCAAAGGGTTAACTCTTCACAAAGCTGCTGCAGTACGGAGCAGAAATGTGGGCGTGGCAGAGAGCCGCAGGTGGCAGAGAGGAGATCATGACAGACTGCAGAGGGAGCTTCTCCCTGCACCTGTGGGCTGCACAAAGGTGCAACAGGTGCTAAATCATTTAAAATAATTTATTTTAAATAAACAATCCGCTCACGTAGCTCATCCATCAATCAGCCAATTGTGCGTCATGTCCACTTTTATTTTGAAAAACCGCGAAAGAACGAGTCCGCGAAAGTCAAACCACGATGTAGTGAGGGACGACACATACACATCAAACACTTCTCTCATATTTTTGATAATCTAATTTTTTTAATAACCCACTTAAATGGTCAAACTGATTTGCAATTTAGATGTGCTGCTTAATTATATTTTTGAGTCTTCCACGATGATTTTGGCCTTTTAAGGATATTTTTTTTAAGGGTAGAAGCGTAAATGCTTACTTGAAGCAGCCAACAGATCGTATGTGATTTTAAGCGGATCGTAAGTGGCTGTTGTGTTTAAAATGAGTGTTTATGTAATTATTTCCAGTTTACATAAACAATAATTTTTTTTTGTTCAAAGCAGTCAAAATCGTTCATAATAATTAATAGTATGTCTGAGAGTTATGGGACCCAAGCAAATCTGGCTCAGATTAAGTCCTGCTGGTCACCCATTACCTTGCATGCCAAGGTTCTAGACTTGGGGTGTCCAAGCCTTGTCCTAGAGGACCACTATCCTGCTTGTTTTACTTTGTTCCTGCTCCAACACGTCACCACCTCGTGTTCTGCAGAAACCTGATAATAACACATCTACTGTATTCACATCAGGTGTGTCATAGCAGACAAACCTTTAAAACATGCAGGATAGTGGCCCTCAAGGTCCAGGGCTAGACTCTCCTGTTTTAGGTCAAGGTCTTGAGTGAATTGGTAATGCTTGGGTTTTGTGTTGGGGTGACTCTCAGCTACTACCACTCCAAATTTTAGCTCATCTGTAAAATTTCCTGAGTTTGTAAATAGAGTAGTGCCTCGATACGTCACAGTTCATTTATCGAGGACTCGCTCTATTGCGGTTTTTCAAAATAAGATTGGACATGACACACAACTGGCTGATTGATGGATGAGCCGCACGATCGGCAAGTAATTTTTATTTTAAATAAATTATTTTACACTGTTTAGCACCTGCTGCACCTTTGTGCAGCCCACACTGCAGGATAAACTTCCTGCTGCAGCTGATCAGCTGTTCGCTGTGCAGAGCAGAAAAGTGGGCGTGGCTAAGAGCGCTTGCAAATGGGAAAGAGTAGATGAGGCAGGGAGCTGAAATCATGACATTCTGTTTTCTTTTAGAACGTTTAGAGTTTAGAAACATTGTTTAGAATAATGCAAGAGTGTGGAAAATATATACTGTATACTAAAATAAACTACTACTTACTATTTGTAATACTATTCCTACTTAGCGTTTTTTCACTTATTGCAGGTCTTCAGGGTTGAATCATAAAATCAGTTGACTATGGCGGCCATCTTGAATAAAGTTTACTCCGAAAGTAAAGCAGTCGTCGGCGTATATTCAATAATAAAAGAGTTTGATTAATATCAGTCTATTGGTTCATCAGGTGTTTTGTTAACAGAGATATGTGCACACATACACCTAACATTTTTCATGGTGTTTGTTAGGCCATGAAAAGGCCTGCAGCAAACCGTGTCCAGACTCGAGTTTTTCTTTGGTTAAACAGTAACAACCACAGATACAGCGTTGACTCCAAAAACCCCTCCACGCATACACCCAGATATAAACACATCATCCTGTCCACACACAGACTCCTGTAGCAGAGTGCGGTCCCTAAGCTACACGCTAAGCTACACGCTAAGCCCTCGGCTGAACACAGCCAGAGCCGCTCTGCTCTTCTGACAAACTTTCCTTTGTGCTTGAAAAGAGTCTTAGTGCTGGCATTGAGCCGGTGCGCTGCCTAATCATGCTGCAGGCCTCAGCCTGAGACGACTATCTGCCAAAAGTCAGCTTTTCAGGAACTGGGGAGGAAAAAAGGCTTTACGTTCAAATGTCTGGAATTCATTCAGCATAAAGCAGAAACGTTGCTGCAAAACTTCAGTGGGACCCAAAGACTGGTGTCTCTTAGGGTAAAGCCAGGTCTTGCTGCCATTTCTGCATTTTTTTTTTTTAACGATTACGCAGCTTTTCATTTTTGACAATTCATGTATTCTTGGACCCCCAGGGCCTAAAATAACAACCCCGCTGAACAATGTGTTTAAAAAGAGGGTTAATGTAAACTGTGTATAAATAATCAAAAGTTGGTAAAGACTCTTGTCTGCATGTCTTTAACGGATTATATTTATTCCTAAAAAGCACATTAATGAACAGTAGTCCCTCGTTTATCGCGGGGGATCCGTACCCTGAAGCCCCGGGATAAGTGAAAAACCGCCAAGTAGGAATAGTAGTACAAGTAGTAAGTAGTTTTTTCATAATCTGACAGTTTGTCAGTTAAATGGCTGCTTCAGGTGTTAACAGACATTAACTTAGAGCAAACCGTTTTAGAGCACTCGACTTCCCTCCTCTCTTCTGTCATTTAAAGTCAGTAAAGTCACGCAACAACCCTTAAAGCACCTGGTCGCTGCCTGAGAAACCACAAGTATTGAACCTGAGAGCTCAAGGCAGCACCCACTGCATACTGGCTCCATAAACTCTGTTACGGTGCATTCCTTTATGATTTTAGAATCTATCCATACATCCTTTTCCTCTTGGATGAGGTTGGGATGAGGAGGACCAGGAGGGAAACCCAAACATCTCTTTCATACAGGCCAGAGAGGATAGAAAATCCCTCTCTTCTCAGTAGGACATGCCAAACAAACCTCCAGTAGAAGGTGCTCAGATGCCTGAACCACCTCTGGAAGGCTGGTTTCTTGCTCACTCGGTCATGATTTATACCTCACGACCATTAATGAGCATTAGATCTTAGATGGACCAGCACTCAGAGTTTTTAGCAGATAACATTCAAAACTGCTTTCTGTCCAGGGAAGATTTAATGTTTCTGTTGATAGAAAATTGGAATTCCAATTAAAAAAAAAAAAAAAAAAAAACTGAGAAAACTAGAACAAGGATTTTCTTTTTACTCAATATTAGACAATAAAACAGCTGGTTCACTATTAAAATGTACTTTATTTCATTTAACTGAACAAAGGCTATTCTGTTGTTTTCAGGAAAGCAAAAAAATATATATACGTATACTGTATATACATATATACATATACAGTACTGTATATACGTATATATATATATATATATATATATATATATATATATATACACACAGAAGTGAATATGTGGATAAGTTGGATTATTCTTCTCTGAACCTTTAAGTTGATATAAAAACAGATGACAAATTATGTGCTGGCAACACATGTGCAATCTATTTTTACAATATTTACCATTTAAAATACAAAGTATTTCTATAACACATAAATCTTGACATGTAGATGTAAATGTACTCAATCTACACATGAAATTTAGAACTTTAATATATTATTTATTATGTAAATTAAATGACAGTCTTCTGAAACATAAAGTCCATCACATGTCTGGTTTCATGTTAAGCGCTTGTGGATTCATATTTGGCTCAAAAGTCCAAAGACAAAAAGTGTACCAAACCATATTGTGTGCATTTTGCACAGTGAAGTATCAGGTTCTATTTTAGGTGTGTTAACACGTGAAGCTCAAGGTAAATGTCACGGGAATCGGGTCAAACTCAAGCAGGGAACGAGGACGAGCAGAATCGATGACTGGCCGAACCTGCCATGTCCAACAATGGGATTCAGATTTTAAAGAACTTTCTTTTTGATTTATAATCTCCTCATATGGATTGGTCAGCTTATTAATTTATACAAAAATATTTAGGCCACTATGGAATTAAATATGTATCACTAGGAATTGAATTAAAAATGCCACTGCAATTTTAATCTTGTATGTTTGCATTTAATTTTTAAGTGTTAAAATATATTCAGAATACATTTTTAACTTGAAAAAAGTCATTATTACTATATGTTTAAAATTCCATTTATTTTCACTTCAAGCTAAAAATTTACACTATTTCAAACTGATCGTATTTTCAGTAGCTGTTTTTCAGTTTAACCTTTCAGTGTTAAAAAAAATTTGGCACATAAAAAAAAAAAATTAAATCTTTCAAAATTCAAGCTCAATATTTTCAGTCTCCTGAGATTCCGCTGACTCAATTTCGCTGTCTGAAATTCAGCATCTAAAAATACAGTGTAAAAAAGGCAGGGTTACTTCAGGTCACAGACCTTAGCAAAGGATGTCAGAATCCAACACCCACATCGGTTTTCTTAGCCATGTGACGTTACGCTTGTTGTGCCGATTTTGAAAGAAAACAGCATGTCCGAGACGGTTACGGAAGCTAATGCTAACTTAACAGTGAGTTTAATGTTTGCATTTTTCTGTATGTTTTTTTTTTTTTGCGTATCAAGTTCGATACTACATAAACCATACTACAAAAAAATGAAAGCATTAAACTCGCCATTGAGTTAGCGTTAGCTTCCATGACGTGCTGTTTTCCTCCAAAATCAGTGCGACAAGCGTAACGTCACATGACTAAGAAAACAGACGTGGGTGATGGATTCTGACATCCTTTGCTAATGTCTGTGACCTGAAATAAACCTGCCTTTTTTTTTTTTTTACACTCAAGAGACTGAAAATATTGCGTTTGAAATTCAAAAGATTAAAAAAAAAAATTATGTGCCAAATTTTTTAACACCGAAAAGTTAAACTGAACAACAACTATTGAAAATGTGATCACTGAAATAATAGTGGGACTTTTTAGCTTAAAGTGAAAATAAATTAAAACTTAAAAGACTTAACTTTTTTAGATATAGAAATAATGACTTTTTATTTTTTAGGTTAAAAATGTATTCTGAATATATTTTAACACTGAAAAATTAAACGCAAACATAACATTAAAATTTCAGTGGCATTTTTGATTCAAATCCTAGCGACACATACCTGGTGCCCACTGAAACCACATGCAAATAATTAACATCAGTGATGGCATTTCTGAAAAACAAGGGCAGTTTGCAAGTTTTTAACCAACTATTTCCAATTTTTCTCACCATCTTTGCAAAAATGCAGAGACTTTAATCTGTGCATCCAGATAGCAATCCACTACAAAACACTCTTAATGAACTCATTATTTCTGCTGACATTTGTGCAGACTCACAGACAGGAAACTGATAAACTATTCTGTATCACTTCGATTAGGTTTTTATTTGATAATTAAGCCGTCATAAGCAGCAGATAGTCTCTGTTCCACCCATTTACCCTGCTGGTGATAGAGAGCCTAAACCAGTGGCTCCATTTTAGATTATTTTAGTCAAATAAAATCTACAATTTGAGTTCTACTGCAAAGAAAGTTAGACATTCTACAATCAGACTTTGACCCACAAGCTAAATTATTTTCTAAGAGCACAAGGTCACGTGGTTCAGTAGAAATAATTCCTGTCCTGTTGTTCTTCAGGGAGGCTTTTGGTCGATCTGGCAGAGACACACATTTAGGGCAAACTTGTTCCTTTTGGAGTATAAAGGCTTAGAAATCCCTCACAGTACAGTACTTATTAAAGCTGACCTAAATTTTCAAGCTGTATTGTTGACTAAATGCTCAATGACAACAATTGGAACTAAAGAGCTTTCTATAAAACGTTCTTGTTCACAGAGATAATGTGTCGTAACTCTTAACGTCTGGGCCAAAGGTCAAATACTCCCATATCATAAATACAGTGTACTATTTCCTAGTAACCTCTGCTCGTTCATCTTTGTCCTTCATTTGAAGCCACAAGGGGTAAAGTTACCATCAAGAAACTGATAAACCATCAATAATTGAACATTTATTTTTAAACTGATGCATCAATTTGCACATGAACGCCAAGTAGCCTAGTTTATAACAGACTTTTTAGCTTATATTATTTTTGGTTTGTTCGTTAACCTGGACCCCAAACAAAACTCCAGTACAGATTTTTTTTTTTTTAATTCAACAGTTTCCTCTGATTTGAAGCATTGATTTGTTGTTTTCTTTCAGTCGGCCGCTTTTTGATTGAGTGGACTTTTAGCGTGAACTTGTTTTCTCTCTTAAGAGCACCAAAGATGACAAACATAGGACTATGGAATGCCTTAAAATATTCCATCCATCCATCCATCCATTATCTTTACCCACTTCCTTTTCGGGTCGCCGAGGTCACTGGTACCACTGGTTGCCCATGTCCAGCTGTCACTGTGTGAGAAGCGGGGGACACCCTGGATGGGTTGCAAGTCCATTGCAGGACCACATAGAGACAAACGAGACAACCGTTCACTCTCTCACTCACACCTAGGGACAATTTAGAGTTACCAATCAGCCTAACGTGCATGTTTTTGGTCTGTGGGAGGAAACTTGAGTCAAACCTGGCCAGCTGCGTCCCCGTCTCGGTGGAGGGACAGACTGAGAGCGGCTGACCAAAATCAGAGCACCTGCCCCGGATTGAACAAGAAAAACACCGCTGAGGCCACCAAGCTCAAATGTTTACCGAGAAGTTGCTAAACTTCATCGTAATTAATGACCAACCACTATCAATTATAGAAAATGAAGGATTTCACAGCTTGATACTTGCAGCCAAGATAGAGTTTACCCTCCACTTCGTGACGAAGACCTACTTGAAACCACAGAAACACGAAGACAGAAAGAGTTGAACAGCATCAGCTGCAGGGAAAACACGTTTTTTTAATTTTCTGCTGTCTTAGTGAAGAGCAAACACTAAGCTACAATAATTTAACTGGAATAAGCTATTAGGTATTGTGGACATCAATGGCTCTCATGGAATTAATGGAACAAAGAACTACTGCAGTTGATCAAAAACAATATTGTGTCAATATATTTTGTAATCATTTATGGGATTGTTTTGTATTGTATTTTTAAAATGAACAAAATTTATAAATAAATACAGTAGACAATCATAAAAAAAGCATTAATTAAAAATTACAAGAAAACTGTATAAAAAAGAAACGAACAGCTACATTATAAAACAATGCAAAATACTAAAAGCAGGAACATGTCTGTGTTGGTTTATGCCATGAACTTAGCAGATGTAAAGCTATTTGATATTTTATTTAATGCATTTATTCATTCATTTAAAAGAGACAAAAATAAAACAAATTATATCACCCCATTATTTAAACGAATATATAAAATAACTTTAAACAATCACTTAAATTAATCACTTTATTATCCACTTTAAATCTAGGAATAAAAAAAAATGTTTTGTGTTAGAAGAATTTAATCGTAACTTTGAAACGTATCCAACATTAATAAAACTTACATCAAGTTGTCTTTTTGGCCATGCATGGATATATGTGTACACATTGTACTTGTGAGAAGATTATTACAACCTCATATAAAATCAAATGTGAAACCAGACTGAACGTGTCTGGAAAAATAAGACATTTGCGATGCATTATAAAGGGCAGGATTATAAACCAAATTACAATTAAGAAATTAGAAAGTTAATCAATAAAACAGATAAATGTTAACTCAACATAGCAAATTGGATCAGTCTTCTTGTGTCAGGATCCCTTAAAGGTCATCACTGACCAGCTTCGTTTTTCGTGGTAAAAAGCAGAAATGACTGTGGCTGTTCACTTGACTCATCTTTTATTTTATCTGTAAACACATCCGGTCTTGATGCTGAGCTGTCACAGTTTGGCTGATAAGAGCTCATCAACATGACACAGCCAAAAGAAGTATTTGACGTAACTGAGCAATACTTTCAGTTATGACTAAAATTGATCAAAAACCTGACATATCAGACTCCCTTTGATCTTTTGGGATAAACAAATGCTAGTAAGTGTTTGCAAACTGATAAATACAGTATAGTGGTACCCTTCCACAATCAGATGGACTGGCTGAAAATCTCCAGTTTTGTCTCATTGGTCCCAGAAACTTTAGTTCTTGTCAACACGTTTTGGTGAATTCCAGTCCGGCTCCTTTGTGATTTATTTTGCCCTCCTTGCAGATTGTGCGATTAGAAAGAGACATACCTTGACCTTGGAGTTCAACTTAATTGGTTTTGGATAGTTTCATTGGCTCATTTTCTCCCATTCACACTACTTGTCTGATCAACCTGGGGTCGCATTTGCTCTTGCATCCAGGTCCTGGGAGGTTGGCTACGGTCCATTCAAACTTAAAGTTGTAAATGGTGTGGTCAGATGAACTATAATGTAAATATCAAGTTTCTTTATGGTCACCAACACATCTGTCCTTACTAGTTTGGCATATTTTGTAAAATATACATTAAATCCTTTTAAACATTTTGCTTTGTTTATCGCACATTAAACGCGTGCAGGTATACATAAGACAGCTACTTTAAACTGAACCACTTTTCTTGAGAAATGAAGCGTTGTTTCGACGAGCCATAAGGGTACTAAGAAATTTACCCACATCTGTTTACATCTGAACTGTTTTCCTCGTTACTCTGCTTATTCAGCTGTCTGCATAAACCAGACTGGCATCCTGTTTGACAGGATTTCACCGATAATAACTTTCAAATAAAGCGCATCGCATCAGTGTAAGATCTGAATTCTTTCTTAACCACCCCTTGAGTGCTTAAGTGGCCCAACACGCCACATTTCTCTCATCAACTTAAAAAGCAAAACGACGACGTAAAGATAAAAGATCCCGATATCAACAATCTTCAATCTTAACACGCCATACCTACTGGATGTGTGTTTGCTCTAGAGATTTTGTGTTTATGGTTGTGCATACGATAATGATTTTACTGACAACACACACTGCCTGGCCTCGCCTGCCTTCAGTCCTCCGACAACAAGCTGTCATCAGATTCACATTCTGCTGTTGTTCTCTGCACCTCTCCCTGTACACAGCGGATCACTTTGTAATCCCTTTATTGTTACTGCGGTTCGGCTCTGACAATGTGTTGGAGGACAAGCTGCTGCAAGCCTGAGGAAGTGCTTCCTTTCATAGGTGTTTGCACTGTTTATGTCACTCCCGTTTTGCTTTTACATATTGCACTTCAAGCCACATAACGCAAGTGCAACGGGTGGGATAGGACTTAACTGAGGGTGTGAAACTGATAAAACTGCTTATATAGTTGAGAAAAATGCCAAAGGCTTTTGAAACAAACCTAGCTGGACTAAAGTTGCAGAACTACACTGCAAAACACATAACCATGCAGGTTTAATTAGCTTTTCCCTGATAGCATTAACCTCTGAAAAATACAATCGATGCAAGCAAAGATCCTATAATGCTGCCGGTGATGCGGCACAAACTTACACAGTTTACTCGATCTGCAGCTGTCGTGTGCTGCCAGTGTTTATTTTTCCGTATCTCTCCCTCCCTCCCTCCCTCGGCAGCCGTCTCTCCACGCTTAGACAGGCCTGTGCATTGAGCACCAGCTTTAGATTACAAAGCACAGATCTGCCTGGGTACACATGGCAGTGAGCTGTCAAACAAGACATGTGGATTTCTCTTGGGCACAGTGGTGTTTGTTGAGCCAATGCTTAGGCAAACAGATGGAGAAGAAAGGACAAGCATGGTAGCAGGTATAGAAAGACAACAAAGTGGTGCAATGAATTAATTTTGTTAAATGTTCTAGTGAATACGAGTTATTAATCTTTTCCCCCGTGTATTTTATTATTTTTTAACCTTGCAGTGAAAATGTTTGTCAGCTCGTCCGACACTTGATCCTTCGTTTGTCAGTATGTTAACTTAGTTTTCAGTAGACCTACAGTGAGCTGTCAAACTCAGTGAACGTAACTGTGACTTCCCCAAACTAGAGTTTTCATCTTGGGTCAGTCTCTGGTAAATGTAACTAATTACACAACTCCTGGATATTTTTGTACCACAGTCACTTTGGTCTGATCTGCTGCCTTGAACTGAAGGAGCAGTTAACTCAAGTTTCCCCTCTGGGATTAATAAAGTATCTACCGACCAACCCTTCTTTCCTTTCTCCCTCCGTCCGTCCGTCCGTCCATCTGTCCATTGTTGGCACCAAACTGCAAGTTTGACATAGGCCTGTCACGATAACAAATTTTGCTGGACGATTGTCTCAGAAATTATTACGATAAGCAATAATACTGTTTGAAATTTGACAATGATTAGAAATTATTGTCAAATTTAAGAAGAAATGTTTAATTTGATTTATGTGTGGTACCTTTTTTGACCATCGGATGGCAGTATAAGACTGAACCGAAGGGTGGATAGTGAGGGAGCGAAGAAAAATGGGAGGGAGGCCCCTTGACGTGACATGGGCCGTCTCTCTTTGGTTCTCAAAATGGTGGACACTCAGTGTGGTTTGAGCGCTTTAGCATAGCATTTTTCACACGAAACCTTTAATAAAAAAAATCAATAAACAAGTTCTCAGCTTCTTTTTGCAGAAAAAAAACTTTTTACACGCAGGCACAGGTTTCAACTGTGAATTTTTGGAGCTTTGACAGGACAGAGGATTTTTTCCCCCAAGGTTGGCCTGTTAGCTTAGCTCATAACTTAGCTTGTCAGCTTAGCTGCTTTTAGCGATTCAAAAATGCGGTTTTGGACTGCTACAATGGATTTTAAAGAGGAAAGAGAAAGGGAGGGGTCAGTGAAGAGCACCGGAGTCGAGCCTTTTGTCGTCCAGTGTCCAGTAGAAAGACAGAGACACAAAGTAACGATAAAGCCGATGAAAATGAGGTAGATAATTTTCATTTATCATACGATTAACTGATTTATTGTTGTATAGCGATAGGCCTAGTTTGACATAAGAAATAACACCTAAAGCATACTCTGAGGGGCTGCAGTGGCTCAGTAGCCAGTGCTGTGGTCCTGTAATCCCGAGGCTGCAGCTTTGAGCCCGGGTTACGTCAGGAAGGACGTCCAATGTAGAAATAACTGCCAAACCTTTCATGCAAAGTTCCCTTGCTGTGGCGACCTATAAAAAAGGGAACAGCTAAAAGGAGAACAACAACCAGCACTCTGGCTACACTAACTCACAGCTCCTTCCTAAAAGAGGTTTGATTCCTCTGTAGATCCTTGCAAGCTTTTATCGAACAATGGCTAATTGTTCTTAAAGTGATGCAAATACACTGATGAGGTCTGTTGTTTTCCTTTATTTGGTGATCCGACACTGTGGTAGGAATGTTTCGAGCTGATAGGATGTGTTGATCCCCAATCAAGACATTCCCTGTCTCTGTTGCTGACCTACTGTCTTTGGTTTTACATCAGCTGCACGGCGTTGCGTAAAATGTTTGGATGTAAGGTCTTGACATGTCTGTGGAATGGGTGTATTTTAAAAATACAACATGAGAGCAGCTCAGTAGCTACTTGCAGTGTTTGCAATTGAAGTACAGGTAGTCCTCGACTTACGAATGGGTTCCGTACCTACAAACCGTTCGTAACTCGATTTTGCTGTAAGTTGGAACTCATTACACGTGGCGCCGCACCCGT
>JARVGV010000694.1:5052694-5064923 GCA_031762435.1 Hypsolebias longignatus
GGGGCGGCTGTGGCTGAGTGGTTAGAGCAGTCGTCCTCCAATGCAAGAGTTGGGGGTTCAATTCCACCAGCAGTCACAGGCCAAAGTGTCCCTGGGCAAAGACACTGAAACCCTCATTGCCTCCTATGTGTGTCCCATCGATGTATGAATGTGATAACGCTCTGATTAGTCTCTTTAGAATTATTTGTTCAAGAGATCTAGTAGAATGTATGAATGGGTAAATGAGGCACAGATTGTGTTGTAAAGAGCTTTGAGTGTCTTCATAAGATAAACGCGCTGTAGAAGTACAGTCCATTTATCTTCTGCCGTATTTAGTCTGTTGAGAGCCATAATGTTTGCAAAATTTGTTATTGTGACAGGTCTACCTAGAGTCATCTTTTTTTAAATTAAAGGACAAAACAAAATAAATTAACAGTTTACCAGTGACTCGTTCTGTGTTCATCTGTTTCTACTTCCTGTCCTCTCAAACCCCAGCCAGTCGAAGCAGATGGCCGCTCGTCCTCAGTCTGGTTCTGCTGGCGGTGTCTTCCAGTTAAAACTGCTTTTCCTTTCCACTGTTGCCTTTGTGCTTGCTCAAGATGGGAGACTGCAACGAAGTGAACATTCAACACAATCTGCTGGCTGTCTTAGATCAGTTTTACTAATAGTTTTTGTAATGTATGTAAATATTTCTGTTCAGTGCTCTTAGATTACTTATGTTGGGACATGGCGCTATGTAAATAAACTGAACTGAATTGCTGTCTGTCTGGCACACCCCATGGTGCTCTGGTTTCATCCCACAGTAAAAGACTTGGATAACAGGCAGCTAGTGATCCGAATAGACTGATGAGCTCTTGTTGGTTGGTCCCTCCTCTCATCCTGTGCCCGATGTGCTTGACTTCAGGCCCTGAACTCTGAACAGGATAAGGCGTGTTTAGAAAATAGATTTTTATTTTTGAGTATTTCTAATCTGCTTTTCTGTATGTGGATTTACTGTGTAATATGTTGATACATGTTCTGAAGCATTTTAGTTTTTCCTACTTTAAGGTACATTTAGCACTTTTGTAGTTTTTCCTCGAGAGTCTTGCTCTTTGACATCCTTTGAGTGAGATTTTATGGACATTATCTCATTTTCTTCCTTTATACATTTCAAGACCATGAACTGGTATCTGATATCAAGCAGTTGTAGCAAGATGTAAAAATGCTGCTGTTGCTATGGCGATGGACCATTCTCATTTCTCCTCTTTACTGTCTTGGCAATTTATTTTCTTACTCTCATTCACTTTGCCCTTTTCATCTCTTCCTCTAGTTTTATTCTTTGTCTCTTGGCCTTATAATGAACACAGAGAGCAGAGATGGCTTCATGCATGTACTCCCACACGTGTTCACAAACGCATCTTGACCATTTTTAACCATCAGAATCTCACACATACAAGCGCATAAACACAATTGAATGGTTAATAATCCTAAATAAAACAGAAAATACAGCTGAAACTTCACAACCATACAGAAATGAACTTTTCCATAATTTCCTTTTAGTCTGTCAGTGTGTCTCTCTCCTCTGTTGGGGGTGCTGCAGCTCTTTGTTAGTGTCTCTACCTAACTACCATCAGCCTCACTGGTGCAGCTCTGGTCGGGAGGCCTTTTTACTTTCTGCTACGGTTTGCTTGGTGCACACTTAGCGGCTCGACAATCTGCAATTGTCTCTCACAGCAAGTCACCATACGATAAGCCTACCATCAGCACTGTTTGCAAAGTTAATAGACGCCATCAAAGTGTGAAGTGGCGATGTAATTCAATTAACGCTTTCCTAATGGTGTGCCTTTAAGCACTGTCCATGTGTGACAATTTCAGTCGTGTGTGTCACGGGTTTTTAGCTTGAAAAGATGAGGCAGAATTCGACTCTCTAGGCAAACCAGTAAAAAATGGGCAAATCTACAAAGAGAGCTCTCGGTGTGAGTCAGTGGGACATCAGTAGAGGTGCTTGTTATCTGTAATAGTCGTATACTAAAACTGCTCGGAGATCAGTGATTTAGTATTTTTCTCTTTCATTTTAAATTGCACCGTGTGGGGGCCTTGTATAGAAACCATACTTATAGCCTGTGTGCATTACCATTTGTGTGTTGGTGTGTGTGCGCTCATTGCCTCCCAGCACATCCCCAGGCAGAACACCTGACTTAATAAGGTTGGTCCAACCACCAGCTGTCTCCTGTGTCAGTACCCTCCCAGACTGTCTGGCTCACTTTATTCATATGTTCCGCCATGTGGCCTTTTTATGAGATTTTTTTTCATCGTCTTTTATTTCTTTTATTCAGCTTCACCGATCAGATCCGTTCACTTTTTCTCCGCTGGCCCTCATAGACTGCCACTTTGGGTCCAGGCAAACTTTTATTGCTCATGAATGGTTTTGGTTAAATTCCACAATTTATCATCTAAATTCACTGAAAACTAAGTTATTGTTTAAGAATGTGTGTCGGCCTGAATGGCAGCTTGACAAGAAAAAGCAAAAGTTGTGTGTTTATTAACCGTTTTACAATCTAAATCCTGGTCGTTTATGCTGAAATAAGTCTTGTGTCACAGGCTTTTCATTCTTAAGGCCAGCTGCACACTTGATAATTTCCAATAATTTTATTTTATACCACTGCTGATTTATGAAGCAGTCAGTGAAGTTACACTATCTCATGGTGTAAAATAAAATGTATGGCAAGTGCAGGTGTGTGAAGGACTTTCCATTAAGCTTGAGCTACCATAAACAGAGAGTCCAAACCAACAAGATGGCTGGACAACAGTTTTTACTGATTAAGGTTGAAGTTGCTAACATTTAGTATTGTAGGTCAGCTCAGTTAAAGCAGATGAGTACCTTGCTCCATGGTTGGTTGGTTGACAGCATGAAAGTCATACATACTTTCTAGTTTTTCAGTTTGGTCTAAAATAAATTTACTTTTTAAACCAATCCATGCCCTATACTGTTAACTATGACGATGATGAAGAATGTCTAGGTTTAAATCATAAATTTATTGACCATGGTATGAACAGCTGCCAACACTTATTTTTATTTTTATTTTTTTTTTAATTTAATTTAAGCGTACCATTGGAAGAGCTTAATTTAAAAAAAATCTGCTTCTGGAAAAGCAAACTTTACTGTTTACTAGAAAAGTGAATGGAAGAGGCGTATTGTGTTTCCCTGGGATCTGTGAAATAAAGACCCAGTCTATTTTTGATGTGTGACTTTAAAAATAGGAACATCTTGTTTCTTTAGTGTGAGCATGTTATTTTGGTACTGTTGCTAATGTTGCATTACACTGTTGTGCCCAGGATGACGTGCGCTGTTGTAACTTTTATCCCAAAACTTTGACCAATTTGAAATTAATATTCAAAGTGGATTAGTCTGTTGGTTTCAATGTGAAGTCCCACTCAAGACCTCAACTGCTGCCTCAACTGCTGCCCACCTCTTCGCATCAGAGCACTGGGGAATACTGTATTTTCCACCGTACACATCGCTCCACCATACAAGTCGCATCAGTCCAAATATGTCTAAAGTGGAAAAATCCATAAATACGTTGCATCTATTATGCATCACCACTGACTACCTGAAAATGTGGGTCAAACCCAGAAATGTGGGCCGGTGTTGTGCCATAAATGGATTGGCTGCTAAATGGCAGCCGCAGAAGCATGCACGGGAGGACTTTAACAAGAATTTAAAAAGATTAACACTTAAAAACAATTTGTTTGCTTGAAATTAAAGTAAAGGTGTCTTAGTCTAACTTTTACTTAATAAATGCACTTTGAAGGTCAAATCAGCTGCATTTCAAAAGCTGATGCGCGGAAGTAGGAACGCGCAGAGGGACGAGTTGCTGCGTATTTCTTCGAAATTTAACAAAGATAAGCACCTAAAACAATTACTTGTTTGCTCTCTGTTATATTAAAGGTGCGTCTCAGTTGAATTTTCACTTAATAAATGCACTTTAATGGTCAAATTAGCTGCATTTTGCGCAACGAAATGAAGCTGATTTGACTGTTTCTCCAAGCGAGCTGGACCAATGTGGCAGACTTTGGCAAGCCGATTGTGTTATTAACAGCCACTTTTACCTATTACATGATACAATGGCATGCCATACTACTCGAGTGCCATCTAGCTGCTGAAAATGGTAGTGTTCAATATTTTCAGTCAGAATGAATGAAAACGGTCATATGTCAGCCAAACATTGGTTTATAAATGTGGGGGGGAAATCCATAAATAAGTTGCTTCTGCCTATTACTCACAGGGCATGCAGATTATGCAAAAAACTGTGACTTGTAGGGTGAAAAACATGGTAACTTTTTAATACACCACCTTAAATTGATTAAATTAGCCAAATTCACTCACTTTATAAATTAATACACTATCCTTCTTGCATCAAAACAACTATCAGACAAATTGTCAAGGTGACCTTAAGCCATTTTCTACGCCTAGTGCCAAGGGAAATATCTTGCATATGCTTGAGTTTAAATGGTTTGCAGACTCTTCCTAATTGGTATTCCACTATATTTGCCGGTGCGTAACGTGTCTTGTTTTAACTATATATTGTTCTCACTGAGCCATTTTTTTAGACAGTTCACAGAAAATCTATATGCGTAACTAAAACCAATTTCCACAGCTCTTTATAAACGTATGAAATAATTTGTCTGTGAAATCTAGAAGCATCATAATGTTGTGTTTGGGTCTACTTTGCTCCAGTGAACTACATGTGCTCTGCTCCAATTGGCTGGTACTTTGTGACACTGACCTTCTGTGGATTGGATCATATGCAGCAGCAGCACGGACGAGTTAAAGCTAAAAGTACTGCAACAAACTGTAAAGAGCTGCAAAACCACGAGTTATTCAGGGATGATTGAATAATTTGCCTGTTCTTTTTGACCTGAAACTAGAAAAACTCTATAAAGTTAATTTGGTATTTTATTTTCCCCTTAGTTTTAGCATCATTTAAAAATTAAATCTGTACACATTTCATTCTTAAATTAGCTTTAGAAAAATGACAGACAAGTGACCGTATGAAAGGCAAACATCGATTAACTAGCTGCAAATTATAAGTTCTAGCAACTCTCGTGCACTTGCACACAATTTCACTCTCAGACACACACCCAATCATCTGCATCATCACGCCTATACCCTCATTCGTGCTCCTTGTCCTCCTGCAGCCATCTGGGCCATCCATCAGGTCTCTCCAGCAGGTATAATCCAGGCAGGGGAGTATCTTTTTACAAGAGTCCCATTAGTTTATGAGCCGTCTGCTTCCCAGTGCTATCGCTTTGTCCTTTAGATGAGTTGGACCATTCAGGACTCTCACAAAGCACTCAAGTTTTATTGGTTGGGGGCTTGACTTTTTAATAAACTTCATGATAAAGGTGTCTGTCCTGAATGTATTGTTTTTCTGACCTCGGTGGCAAACTGCAGTCTTGTCATTGAAACAGGGCCCTAAAAAAACCTTCTTAATTCTTTAATTTAACTATCACATTTTAATGAATGGTATGCATGTTTCTAAGTTGTTCGCTTTCTCTTCTCTTATTGTTTACCATTGTCCTTATGGTACAGGTTCAACCATGTCCTTTAAAACTAGAGTGGAAAGTCATGAACATCTTCTGCGACCTACCGGTCGGTAGTCAAAAGCCAATATGTGATCACTTGTCAATTCATTTTATGGAAATTAATGCAATTTCACATATTATGAAGTAAGAAATTAGTGCCGTACTTTTTATACTTCCACAATATAACCAGACATAATGTGGAGAGTTGGTAGTGAGAGAGTAACTACAAAACTACTGGGGACAACGTGAAAATAACAAATACTTCCCTCTGGGGATTCAACACCAGGCCACTGGGTGGTGTCATTCATTTAATATACCATACCATTACCTTACCATACCATACCTACCACTTTATTCATAAAGCACTTAAAACAGCAACAAGGTCAACCTAAGTGCTGTACAGCAAAAACCAAACAAGCAAAGTACACAGGATAAAACACATAGATCCAAATAGGTAAAGACAAGAATTAATGACTATATAATACAGACAAGTTAACATTAACTCTCACAGTGTCAAAAGGCAGGAAATAAAAGTGAGTTTTCAAACAAGACATAAAAACGGTGAGAGGACGCCTGCCTGACATGCAGTGGGAACTCATTCCATAGTTTTGGACCTGCAGCAGAGAAAGCCCCGTCATCTCTGAGCTTGAAACGAGTTCCTGGAACCAATGAAAGCACCTGGTCTGCTGACCTCAGAGAGCTCTGTGGGACATATGGCTGCAGCAGATCCGCGAGATAATACGAAGTAGAACTGTTCAGAGATTTAAAAGCATATGGAAGAATTTTAAAATGAATTCTGAAGTGAACTTGGAGCCATTGCAGGGAGGCCAGCACTGGACTAATGTGCCCTGTTTGGCCTGTACCAGTTAAAAATCAAGCTGCAGCCTTTTGAACCAGTTGTAAACATGCAATATGATAAACCTCTGTCCATATTTACATAAGTTTTTCTCCATTTAATGCTGATGATTGTTAATCAGCAGTGGCATTAAACATCTGCGTGTCAGACAGGCTGTCGTATTCGGGCACTTAAAAGCTTCGAAGCAAAACTGTAGTCGTATTTAAAACTGTTTTCTGAGCAAATCCATCAGAAGTTCTGTTTGCTTCCAGTCGTAGGGGTGGGGTCGTCTTCCCCAAACCAAAAGGCGGAACCATTGCTCAGATGTTGAGTACCTGGATGTGTTGCTGCCCTCGGTTTCTCCCTTCATTTTGAAGTGTGCCCCTTGAAAACCCCGTCCCTTCGCTTTCATTTCCATCACAAAATATTCAGGACGTCCTCCATTCTGCGAACTGAAAATGTTACGGCTTGTGCTAAAAAGTGAGAGGAACGTCTGGAATGGAGTTCAGCCTTTTGTTCGTCCAAACTTTGCTTCAAGTCATGTAGTTTTTGATATGCACCTGGCGAGTTATACTGCATACGGACACCTACCTGCCATTTGCGTTTGGATCAGATGAGGACGCACCGCTTGCACAATACAGTCCTTTTGCGAGTGTGTGTGGTGCCCTCATGCATAGATGTGTGTTGTAGCGTGCCGTGTGGTGTTTTGCCCCAGTAGTCGCGCTCCATATGAATGATGCTTGAATAGTGCATGGCTCCGGCCTGCCAACCGTCCCCCCTCGTGCTCCCATCAGCTTCCTGCTCAGGCAGCACTGACTGACAGCACTTCCTCCCTTCCTCACACTTCTCTGTTCTTTGCAGCGGCCTTCACAGAACCGTGCACACAGGTAGGCAGGTGGACTGATTGACAGCCAGGTAAAGGGGTAGACATGGAGGTGGTGCACATCCACACTCTGACCCATGCACCTACAGTCACACCAATGCACATTTCCATTTGATTTTCATATTGCCTGGATTTTAATATTAGGAAGTTGTTCTCAGCCTATTAAAATCTTAGAGCTTCATTCTTTCAGTCAGCTTAAAAAAGCATGGTTTTATCAATGCATAACCAGTAATTATACTTTGACTTTTGTGCATAATTAAAATAATTAAAAAAAAATCTCAATTATGTTCTTTCTGAATATTTAGTTCAAGCATTAATTTATTTTTTGCAGTTTCTCACATTAAAGGGTGGGCAACACTGTTTTTAACCATAAAATCACAACCACAACTTGATGACTATTTTTTTAATATGATGTTTAACTCCTTTAATGTTCTATTTATTTAACAGTAGTGGAAGTTACTGTACAGTGCAAATAGTTTTTTTTAATGCAGAAGCAAAGCACTAACAGAAAAATAAACATCTCATTTGGGCCAAATCAGAACAAATGTATTCATTTTTGTGCAGTTGTGTTTACTCATGCCAATGGTGCAATGTATGTGCTGAGAAAATAAGTGAAAATGGTACAAGAGCATAGATCAAACCACAATTTCTGTATTTTAACAGATTAATATATTCAAATAATTTACAATTTAATAGATTGCTCAACTCAGATCTGTTTTTTTTGTGCCAAATTTCATCATACTCTTCAATAATTCAAGAAACTGACTCTAGACGGTTCAATTGAACACATTTAGCTATTTTTTCATTTAGAAAACAAAACGTGCCAATTAATTCAACTTTTGCCAATGGTATTTGATGGTTCCTGACAAATCTTCACTTCAGTTTAGAAATTAATACCGTATTCATAAAAAATAAAACTGAAATTTAATAAACAATCCAGTTTGCCTTAAAGATGTATTTGTATTTAAACATGGCAATGTAGAGAGCTCATTTGATTTCTTTTTCTCTAGGTTTTAATTTTTTTATTGATCCAACTTTATGAAATTTAGTTAAAATTTCACAAAATACTAGTTTTAGCTGAAATTTGTATTTTTTTAAACCTGATTTTAATAGAAAATAATAAAGCAATATTTTCTAGTATTAGAATCTGTTTTTCCCCCCATCTACTGATTCATTCATATGCATTTTTACTAGACAGCAAACTAACATTTTGTTCTCCATCACAATTGTTTTAGCTAGATGGCTGAAAAAAACAAACACAAACAAACAAACAAAAAAACCAAACTGCTCTTTCTTGATAGAATCGCTCTTGTAGAAATGTGTTCCTAGGTATAGTTTTTTTTGTCTTTTGGGTTTTGAAAGAGGCTGTCATTGCTGCTGGAGCAAACTTTGGAGGTTCCCTAGATAGATCTTTGTCTTTGAAAATATATTATCTAGTCAAGGAAGTGGTCCTGTAACCCACTTGCAAGTGGTTTAAATCCCCATGTAGTCTGAGGAAATCTGGGCCAGAGAGGTGAATTAGACAGTTTCTACTACTCCAGCAGTTACAGTCTGTATGGCCTTTAAGAAGAGGTCCAACTCAATCTTCTTCACCGACACTGCTCTCAATAAAAAAATAAAATAAAAACTGAACTGACAATCTTCACTTTCCCTCATAGAGATTTTCAGGTTACTGTTATTGGACACATTTTTAGTTTAATTGTGACTTGCTAAAGGACAAATGTGGGTAGTAAAGCCCAAACGATATGGACATTTTGGCTGTAGTAAATATTGATATTAGGCAGGGGAGGCTAATGTCGATAACTGATTTTTTTTACTTTGTCCACCCCCATTAATCTAAGTAAACAGCTACTTTTAAACCTGTTTTGACACTTGAAGTCTTGAAACCACGTTCTCTGAGGTCAGCGGACCAGTTACTTCTCACAGTTCCAGGAACTCGTCTTAAGCGCAGAGGTAACAGGACCTTCTCTGTAGCAGGTCCAAGACTTTGGAACAAGTTACCTCTGCTCGTCAGACAGGCCCCCCTCCCTCTTGGTTTTCAAATCCCGTTTAAAGACCCACTACTATTCCGTTGCTTTCAACACCAGATGATCTGTGTTTGGTTGTTATATTTATTATCTGCAATGATTTTATGTCTATTTTTTTTGTACTTCATTTTGTATGTTGCCTGTGTGTTGCCTGTTTGCACAGCACTTTGGTTGGCCTTGTTGCTGTTTTAAGTTCTCTATAAATAAAATGGTATGGTATGAAACAGTCTTTCTAACTTGCCTTCACATTTTCTATCCTCCACTATTCATTCAACCTTTGGTTATTCACCATCAAGTTATGAAATGAGTCACAAAAACATAAACAAACACCCTTCCCTGTTCATTGTTTAAACAGTCACATACGGTGAAGGTGTAATTAGTATTGACTGCAGCAACATTTTATTTTCTTTGTAGAGTAGTCAAGATTTCGACAAACGATGCATTTAATTTAGGACGACAAAGATAATGTTACTAACATTGATATATTTTACCTCTGTGAGATTTATTGTTCTGGATAAAGTTTTACAAGGCAATAGCCTATGCTAGGTTATCTAAATGTTAGCATGCTAACTTAAGGCATGTAGCTAATGACAAGCGGGTTGGAGGATTGAAGAGAATTTATTGCTGATTTAAAAAAAAAAAAAAAAAAAAATTTTACCATTCAATTAAACGTACCATGCTTTGTTTAGGAAAATACTCTACACAGTATTGCTCACTGCTTTGGCTGGGCTGAAAGTGAAACTTTGAGTGTCCATGATTTGAAAGTAGTCCGCATGTGCCCTCTGCTGGATACACTGTACAATTACACCTTTAACAAGTAAGGACACAGCTTGTTCCCAGAGTTATATTTGCGCATAATGGGACAGCTATCACTGATACAATATGTCCCTAAATGCCTGTATCGGCCTAAAACATCGGCCCCACTGCTGTATCGGTTGGGCTCTAATGAGTAGTAACACTTTACACTCTGAATGTTTGAAGCGTCATTGAATGTTTGTCTCTCTGAAAAGTCTCCTCATTGCCACTGTTGTTGGTGCTGAACAAAAAGTAGATTGTGTCAAAATCCCTCCCTGTGGTGCTCCGCTAAACTCCTGCCAAAACGCAGTGCACTTCTAAAGTTAGTGCATAATGGAGTACAGTCAGACTTTGCCCTTGAGTTACATTTATGTTGTTACAGGTGTTTTTATGCCTAAAGGGAGTAAAGCTTCTTTTAGGGTTGATTTTTTTTTTTTTTCCCCGTTCCTTTCCAACCAACCCTCCTGAGGTTAGTTTCTTCCGTCTTGATAAACACTCATAACACTGATCATACTAATTTCTAAAGAACACATATAATGATATAATTCTTTACCAGCCCCCGTGGGGGAAATTTGATTTTTGCTTGCCTCTTACACTCCTTTATGCATGCTTTGACATAATTGCCTGTAGAGTGAAGTGACTGCAAATTGAGTTTTAGCTTTAATGAGTTCTCTCTGTATTGTTTTTTTTTTTTTTTTTTTATAGAGACCTATTAAAATACATGTCTTCATAGTTTCAATTAGGAGCTTTTTTTTTTTTTTGGTTTCATATTATGATGTATAAAGAGAGGAGTGACAAATCTGTCAGCTGAAAATTGGTTGTTTGCGTTGTTAACTTCAGTTCACTGAAACTGACAGACCAGCTAGTCACCTCTGGGACAGTTGAAGAAACTTTCTTGCACACAATGTGACAAGTGCCCGCTGAGCAAAAACAACAGATTAATCTTCAAAATGTCACAAAACGCCTTTAATTTATTCCACTGGAACTGGGGCTTGGCTGTCTCATTTATGATGCACAAGAGATTGCCCCGGAGAGTCAGATATGTTTTCTGAGAGATGAGCAAGTCTCACACTAATGAAAAGACATCTGCAATTTAGCCTGTACGTCCGCTTTGCTCACGTCACCCTCTCTGTCTCTGCCCACTGCGGGAAATTAAGTGTTTTTCCTCAGAAATGATTTCTTAGAAACTGGAGGCGTGCAAAGCTATATAGTCAGCACTTAGTAATTAGGACATAAAGCAACAGAGAAAAGTTAAGAAAAGTCTCTTTATTTCTCATCATAGCTTGTCAGGACAGAAAAATAGTTATTTGGTTCTGATGATTAAAAATAAACACTTCAAATTACCAACAATACAGTCATGATACATCGTCATTATGCATTTCACAAAAATGAATTGAAAATACAGAAGCGTTGGTAAAAACTGTTTTCATACATAAGAAGTTGGTAACTATCTATTTGCAGATTCAAATAGTTTTAATTTATTATAGTAAATTGTGAGCACATGAATAAAAATAGTTTTAACTTTTTTTATTTTTTTTTATTCTGGAACTCTCAGGTTGGTAACACAATGACAGGATGGAAAAACATCAGCAATGATCTTTGAAACAAATGCTGCTGCTAGTTAAAACGTGTTAGGACCATCTTTTTGTTTGCAATGATAAATACAGAATACAAGTGATAAACGCTCAGGACAGAAGGAACCTTCTTTCAATCTGAACATTGCTCATCGTATTTCAAATTTAATTAAAACTTTTTCAATTTTGAAGTCTAACCTGAAAACGCACTAGATTAAACTAATTTACGTATGCTGATCATTTTTGTTGGACATTTTAATAATTGTTTTAATGCATTCTGTTATTTATAATTTGTTTTTGTTTAGTACTTGGGTGTTTAAAAAGGTATTTACCGTATAAATGGTCAGTCACGTCATCTGGACGGTTTCTTTTTCTTACTTTTTTTTGTTGACGTTTTGTCCTTCATCCAAATGACTTATTCAGTCTGAGGAGCCGCCAAACAAAACTGATTCCCACAAACAGCATACTCCAAAAAAAACTGTTTGCTGGTGCAAAGATGGCCTCTGGGGCCCGCCCTCTCCCCCGTCAACTCCTCTGAGACAGTCATGCCAAAGTGGTTCAAAACACCAAA
>JARVGV010000694.1:5171150-5181245 GCA_031762435.1 Hypsolebias longignatus
TATGGAACAATAAGATCTGTAATATAAGATGGAGCTAGGTTGTTGAGGGCTTTGTAGGTTAGAAGTAAGATTTTTAAATTAAATTCTGGATTTGACAGGGAGCCAATGTAGAGAAGCTAAAACTGGAGCCGTATGATCTCTCCTACTAACTCTCATTACACAACGGGCTTCTTTTGTCTAAATACTACAGTTTTCCAGAAGAGAAATTTGGATAAAACTATCAAAGAAAGTATTGTTGGTTTAGTAAACCTAATCCATATTGAAGGTTTCAAGATGGCTGCCACAGTGCATTTGTCTTAGCAAACACAAAAATGGCTAACTCAGCCACATTTACAAATCTTCAGCAAAGTTTTGGTGTATTTGAGTCAATCCTAAGATCTACTGGGAGATCCAGCAGATCACACGAGATCTTATTTTAAACTGTGGTCATGTGCATTTCTTCAAGAAATTCTACTTTTTAATTTAGTTTTTCCACTTTACCTGTTTGTTATTATCACATACCTCGAATAATCAAATAGAAAACCAAATCTTTAAAAAAAAGACGAGGTGCCCTCCAAAAAAAAATTTGTTTAGACGTTTATTGATTTTTTTTTTGTCAGTTTGGCAGTCGTTGGATTCTGACAGCTTTACATCGTGTGGCAGGTTAGAGGGCTCCACAACACAATTTTTATCAGATACTAGCGAGGGCTCTGATGTCAAAAAAGTAATTAACGTGTTCTCTATTCATTTCCTATAAACACGAGTCCGTCCTCACCTCTGGATGCCATTGACCTACTTTATATGCACTCCAGTCTTCACCGGAGCGACATGCAATTTCTCTCGAGTGTTGGTACAATTCCACTTTCATTTCTCATCCTGGCTGCTATGAGGTTTTTCTGAGACAATTTGGATAGCTCTGTAATTACATTTCAATTATTAGGAAACAGCTGTGTGTGTGTGTGCGTGTGTGTAACACTAATGACAGCAGCTAGTAATGGAGAAGGGAAAGAATCTGGATCTTGTTGTCGTCACCGTTGCAATATCTTTTTTTCCCTCTAATAGACACCTCCATGTTTGATTTTAACGAATAAATGAAATAAATGCGGAACTCTGTCTCTTTGTGTTACTTTGTCCCTCTTTATATGTGATTTATGTTGTTTTTGACAGAGTCTGTGCATCGCCACATGCAACATTACGAGGTGGAGTACCTGCAGTTCGCCTTCCGCTGGATGAACAACCTCCTGATGAGGGAGCTGCCGCTACGGTGCACCATCAGACTGTGGGACACCTATCAGGTGCAGTGACACACAAACACACAGCACGGCTACTCAGAGCTTTTGTTACCTTGTTTGCCCTATTTCTCTCTACGAGACTGTAAGATATGTCTGGAAGAAGGAAACAGGTCTTCCTGATGCTGGTGCCAATGATTGCTTCATAAGTGCCACTACTTTTGATTGTGCAGTCTAATGCAAAATCATTTAAGGTGTTCAAACATGGCAGCTCACATTTATGAGAACACTAATGAAACATTCTATATTGTGATCCATTCTTCTTCCTTACGTTTTTTTTAGCATCTTTCTTGTTCCACAGTTTTTGTGCTAATTCAACAAATCCTAAATCAAAACATTCAGCTTGTTCAGGAGAAGAGTGCTACGACTTTTGGTATTGGTGCAACTTTAGCTTTTTGAAATATTTAGCCTATTCTGCCATTTGTTTTTTTCTCATAATGGCGGAATTGAGCTCATTTTACATCCTTCAAATCTTTAGATCTATTTACAACCTTTTGGTTGCTTCTTTCAGCTTCCTTGTACAAATAAAAAAATTTAAAAAATTAGCTACCTTCAGCTAAGTTCAGCTGTTTTACAGTTGTTTTCAATTCAGTTTATTTATATATCACCTAATCACAACAACGTTGTCTCAGGGCACTTTACAGGAACATTCACATACATAGAAAAGCCGATTAAAGTTCTCTATCTAAGGAAGCAGCAGACATGTTGAATCTTCACTTAGTCACAGTCTCCCAATCTTGAGCAAGCACAAAGGCAACAGTGGAAAGGAAAATCTCCGCTTTAACAGGAAGAAACCGCCAGCAGAACCAGGCTCGGGGACAGGCGGCCATCTGCTTTGACCGGCTGGTTTGAGGGGACAGGAAGGAGAAACAGACACAGACAGACACTTCTTTCTGCTCATTTCAGCTTGCTTTGCTCCTTTCAGATTATTTCTGCAAGTTTCAGCTATTTCAGCTACTATTTAGCTCTTCTTTTTTTTTTTTTTTTGCCAACTTGATCTTTGCACTCCTTTCAACTTTTTCAGCCTAATTTAGCAAAAATGTGCTCTCTCGACATCCTTCTGGTAATTTAAACTTCTTTCTGCCCTTTTAGCTACATTTCTGCTGTTTTTGGCCAATTTCAGGGTTTTTCCAGAGAATTTCCACTTTTTTGTGCTCATTTCTGTTTCTTTCAGCCTAACTGTGTGTCCTTTCTTCTGCTAATTTAAGGTTCTACCCTTTCAGCTACCTTTTTATCATTTTTACATTGTTTCAGCTGTTTTCAGATAAATTAAAATAAACGTTGTGGCATTTTTTCTACTTTCCACAGTTTAGCTCATTTCGTTTTTTTTTTTTCTGCTTCTGTTAAACAGGAACACTTTCTATCGTTTCAGCTCTTTTTTGTTGCTAATTTCAGCTTTTTTAGCTGATTTCCTAACTTTGTGCTAAATTCTGCTGACTTAGGCAGCAAAAATGTGTTTCTGCTTTCTTCTGCTAATTAAAGCTTTTTTATTTTTTCATTTCAGCTACAGTTCAGCATTTTAGCAAATTTCAGCTCTTTTTGAGCAAATTCCTCAGCAATAAGCATTCACACCGCATTTTTGCAGGAAATGCAATTTATCTACTTGGTTTTTGTTGCAGCTTCACTGAGATGCTAAGATGCAAGTATGTAAAAACACCAATATTATCAATATCATCACATCCTATTTAGTGAAAAGTTGAAAAGAATCTTGAAAAAACAAAGCAGTAATTGTGATGAACATTTATGGATGTTTAAATATAATCTAAAATCTAGAAGTAAAAGCTTATTTTATAACAATATGAACCCCAGACATTTAATGTGTTGATGAGTTATTACATTATGGCTTAAAACATTCTGGAAAAATTAAAAAAAGAGACTGTTGGGGGCTTGTAATGTAATAAAAAAAAACTGGTGACCATGTTTAAATGAGGTATTATGCATGCATTTAGTGGAACATCTACTAATATTTATACAGTTTTCTTTTTTTTTCTTTTCTTTTTTTTTAATAATAATTTATACAGTTTTCAACAAGGCTCTGGGCTAAAAGTGCCTGATTTTCTATATTTGCTACCTGCAGTTGGCATAAAATATTCACTGTCTCCTGGTGGTGTATGCATCTAAAAAAACAAGGGAGAAAGAGTAATCTGCTTCCCTGTTGCCTTAACAAAAAAGGGCAGAGATGTCAGAAAATTTATAAATCAACCTCTCATTTAGTGAGTGGCTGCAGATATTATTACATCTACACCTGAATTATGGTGAAAGTGTGTAGAATGCAGTTTGTTTTACATTCAAAAACAAAAAGCTTATGATTGTAGAACATTTTATTAGTGATCTGCACTTGGAAGTTCTTAACGGTACAAGTAATTCTCTCATGGCATAATCCTAAACATGGGGGAGTCTGTTATTGTCACATTTTAACATATTCAGATGGACAGTAAGCCTGTCGCGATAGACAATAAATCAATTTATTCTAAATCGCGTTTTTGGATTATTAAAAGCAGCTAAGCTACGAGCTAAGCTAACAGGCTGACCACAGGAAAAAAAACTCATTCTTGTTGAAGCTCCAAAATTCACGGTTGAAACCTGTGCCTTTGTGTAAAAAGTTGTTTTTCTCTGGAAAAAGAAGCTGAGAACTTGTTTACTGATGTTTTAATTTTTTTATTAAAAGCTTTGTGTGAAAAATGCTATGCTAAAGAGCTCAAACCACACCGAGCGTCTGCCATTTTGAGAACCAAAAAAAAAAGGAAAGAGGGACAGTCCATGTCACGTGAAGGGGCCTCCCTCCCATTTTTTTTAGAGACACGCTGCTCGTTCCCTCATTATCCATTCTTCGGTTCATTCAGTCTTGTACTGGTAAAGGTACTACACCCAGATTAACCAACATTTCTTCTTAAATTTGACAATAATTACAATAATTATTAATTATTGTCAAATTTCAAACCATATTATCATGTATCGCTATAATTTGAGACGATTAATCGCCCAGCAAAATTTGTTATTGTGACAGGCCTAATGGACATAATCAATTATATGCTTTTCAAATTTGATAATGATAAAGAGCAGTTAGCAAAATACTGAGCTAAAACTAAGCAATAAGAAAGTACAAAAAAGTTATCCAAGTTAAAAAAAAAGGTCTCACGTTAAAAGTTGCTTTTATTGAGTAAAAACATTTGGGTTTCTGTGCATTAAGAGACCCTAAATTATAGCATGTTCACACTAAGTTAAAAGCCACAAATGAGACATTAAGATGCCATTAAAAGAAAAAAAATTAATTATTAACTCTAACAGAAGCTTATTTCATTTTGTTTAAAGAGTTTAATCAGCTGCAGGTGTGGGTCTTTTATGTATTATCTATCACACCAACCCTTACATTTTAGAGATAATCCTGGACATTTGCACCAGCATTACAGATATAACTCCATCGAACAAACTCCAGATGTGTAGTAGCTACAAGCAGAAAAAAAAAAATCTTATTGCAATTCAAATGTATCTGTGCCTTCTGACCCTGCTGCTCTTTGACATTTACTCAGAGATTAATAGGCGCCTGCAGTCGGGCCGCACGGTTAACCTCAGTTGGCATCGTCAGTAACACCTAACGTGTGTGTATTGATTAAGATTGTGTGTGTATGCTGGAATAAGTGTTTGAGGCTTGAGCTGAGTACATATAATGGATTTTCCCATTGACGCAGAGGTTGAGAGTATAGACACGTGACCACGTTAGAGTGTTTGATTAGGTGAGACTCATCGATGGAAAGGGGACTGCTGAAGAGTTGAAGGGGACTTGTCTCCTGATGATGCGTCCAGCTGTGCCAAGTGTTCGAACAAGCATGAATCCTTTCGGCTGTCCATATTCTCAGCATCCTCAAGCTTTCCCTCACACCTTAGTCTTGCTTGTCATTCAAATACAGGCGTTTCTTGTCGTATACACTTTATCTCTGCACGAGTTCCATAACTTGGAAGTCATAGCGTCAAACGGAAAACGTAGCGAAGTGATCGTTGAAGTTGATTAAAGCTGCTTCCTGATGGTTCAAAAAAGACGTGAACTTTGATCAAAGCAGAAAGCTCAGTGTTAGTTTTTTTATTTATTTATTTATTTATTTCACCTAAAAGCACCAGAAAAATATGAAATGATTCAACTGGAAATGAAGCTAATTTGGAAGGCGAGGTGACAGATTGAAAGGTCAAAAACGAGTTTTATGGTTACAAAAAAATGAGAGCCGTGAGTTAAAAATAGGTGTGAACACTGACAGGAATTCAAAGAGACTATGGAAAATGGAGAAATGAAAAGTGAATATGTTGCGGTGTATAACTGAAGTGCTTAGTTCAGTACCATCAAACCATAGCTTGAATGAATAAATAACAAATGAATTCCATCTAAACCTTAATGAACTCTGACTGAACTGTGGGCAGCGTGATAAAGATGGAACCTGACAGTTGAAAGCCACACTGTAGTCCGACTTGACTTAAAACGTCTTTAGGTTGATTCCAGTTCAGGATCGAGCCGACCTGTCCTGTCCATGTAGGAATGCCACGTCAGCAGATTATGAGCTTGTTGCCCATGTGCATTTTTAATGAACCACGGTAGAAGCAGTTTTATTCAGATTAGAGATTTCTGGGATATTTTGGAACAAATATTTTGTTGTTGTAGTGATTTTTTTTTCTTCTTGATGTAAAGTCCTTCTGTCCTGCTGTAGCTTCAACCTCGCATCATTTCCTGCTAGTTGAAATGGACAGAACTTTAATCCAAACAAATTAAAAACAAACATGGTTGATGACTACAATACTTTGACCTGAAAGTGGGTGATTATATATACACATGGATAAAGTTCATAATTGATCAATTGGTCCTTTTCTCTCTGTGTACATTTCAAAAATGTACTTTAGTAGATTGATAAACTCGAAGGTCGCTGCAGAGGTTACAAAGCAAGAAAAGGGGGTTGCAATGTGGGCAACAGAATAATATGCCAGTCTTAGATTAACTTGTTTTAAATCTACAGACATGACAAAAAACTGATTTTTAAAATGCTGGTATGTGAATGCACAAATTTCTAGTCATACAATACAAGACAACTTTATTTATAAAGCACTTTAAAACGACACCGTTGGCCAAAGTGCTGTACACTGACTCATACAAGCAAGCATAAAAACCATGAAATCAACAGGTGTGGTCATGTTCTTACCTGAGTGACAAGAGCTTTTGTGTTAATTTTAGTAATTTATCTGCTGCAGCGCCTCTTTCCTGAGGAGTTCCACAGGGCTCGATTATTGAACCCATTCTGTTTTCACTGTATCTGCTCCCTTTATCTATTTTGAGGAAACATGGTCTTTCCTTTCACTGGGAGTGGTGGCGCATAGGTTAGAGAAGGTGGGCCTGTGATCGGAAGATTGTTCAACTCCGGTACCAACAACATCATAAATGTGGGTGGGATAGGTGAAGCACCCACACCTGCCTCCAGTCCTAGTCTGTTGTCTGTGTTCCTGTAAACCTTGACTCTCTTGAGCCATAGCAGCCTGTTTCAAATCTGGGGATGATTTTAGACTCTAATTTTAAGTTTAGTAAACAGATTAACTCTTTTTGCAGAAAAGCTTCTTCCAGTTAAGGCAGCTAGCTTGGCTTAAGCCAGTGTTGACCAAATCTGACTTTGAGAAAATAGTCTGTGCCTTCATTACAACCTGACTGGACTACTGTAATGCACTTTACTTTCAAAAATGCTGCAGCTCGGCTCTTAACAGGAACTTACAAGTTTGAGCATATTTCACCAGTTTTGTCCTCCCTTCACTGGCTCCCTGTATGTAACAGAGAATCAATTTTAAAATTCTCATGTTGACCTATAAGTGCCTAAATGGTCTTGCACCCTCATACCTCTCTGACCTATTTCAATCTTATGTTCTTCTTGGGCGCTGACATCATCAGCTGCTTTTGGTTGTACCTGTCTAAATAAAGGTTGAATGAAAAAAGAAAAAAAAAGTTTGAAGCTCTGAGAAGATCTGACTTTTCCAGTTGTGGCCCCTAAACTTTAGAACAATCTGCCCCCCAACATTAGACAGACCTCTTCACTTCCTTTTTTAAAATATCTTTTAAAAACACCTGTTTTCAATTATTTATAACCCAGTGTGATTTGTTTTAGTTTTGTGTCTGTTTTATGTTTTTCATTTGATGCTTTTAAATTATTTTTAGTTTTTCTTTTTAATTTCTGCCATTGTCTTTTATCGTTCAGCACTTTGGTAACCACTGTTGTTTTTACATGTACTTTATAAATTGACTTGATTGCAAATACTTAAATTCAGTGAGACTGAATATTTTATAAATACGTATTTTGTTTTAATTTTGGATCACCAACTAGTCTGTAGCAGGTTCAGCTCAGTGTGTGTACCTTTAGCCACATAAATGCAGTTTTAACAGTGCAGGAGCTGAAAGCGTGTTCAGTTTTCAACATATTTTATGCTTGGACTAATCATAAATGTCCCATGTGACTGTGTTGAGCTAGTGACGCTCCTACTCTGAAACACGAGCTAAAAATACAGATAAATGTAGTTTTCAGGACTGCAGTCCACCCCAGTATACGCATGTAAAAACAACAAAATGATGAATTATCTGAAATGGTTAAAAGGACTGAACTGGTTCTTTGCCACTGAACCCACATATTGTCTCTTCTTTGTGTTTAGCTGCTTGGTTTCTAATTCAGGGGCTCCCAGTGTGAAAAAGTGTTTCACATTTCTTCATTTTCAACATATCTCAGCAAGAAATGTGCTGATTCATCCTAACTGATTATATTTAGTGTGTGATCACACAAATCCTCCGAAGATATTGGGTATTCACCTGACATCCCAATGTAATTAAAACAGCAGAGTAATTAGATTCAGAGGGGAGGGGGAAAAAAAACTGCTTTCACCAAGAAAAATATAAAGAAAAGTATTCATAATTTCCTTAGTTCTGCTGTGGTTTCAGTGAAAATCAAATATTGTCCTCGTACCTCCGTTTGGAGTTCGGTTCACGTCACGTCTAAAAACAGAAACCAGTAATGAATCTTTAAACGATGCTGTTTCTTTGTCGTGGCCTGCGCGAGTACACTCTGTACTTGTAATCCATATGCTAAATATTTGATGTTCTACAATGTTTGGATTGTAGCTTCAGCACACACACCTTCACAGTCTTGTTATGGCTGTCAAAGCCTCTTACCTGTGGCTCAGACCCGGCGGAGGGGACATTTTGCCATTTTTTACTGTTTTTGCAGAGTTGACAGCAAAACACAAAGCTCTCCTCTTTTGCTTCCTTTCTCCCCTGCTGTTCTTTTTTACACGTACCCTCCATACGCTTTGGTTTGAACTCCTTTCAAGTGTTTGTACTTCTCCTTCCTGTGTGCACCATTAAAAATGAGCTCTTCCGCTCACTTTCTTTTCATAATTTGGGGGTGATATTTAATAATTGGCTAAATATTTTGGTGGTTGTACAGCTCCACTTGCTACTGTACGTATTGACTTTACTTTTGGGCCTCAAATCTGAAAGAGAAACAGGAAGACCTTGCCTTTGCCATTTTACCATTGAATCTGTGTGTGTGGTGGGGTTGTTTTTTCAAGGGAGATTTTAACCTGTGTTGTAATGGCTCCGTTGTGGTTTTCTCTCTGTAGTGTGGCCATCTGTTCAGTAGCACGATCCAACACAAAACAGCCCTTCTTCTCTTTCCTTCAGTTATCTCTCTTTCTACCTGCAGACCCTACTCCAAAATTGTCCTCCTTTTAGTCATCTGTTTTACATTCACTCTTTTTCTCCCCTTGCACTGTTTTCCACCATTATCTCTTCTAATTTTCAGAACGAGGGATAAGCGGGGAGGAAGAGCACATGGGGTGTGGAGGGGGTTTTGGAGCGAAACACACACACAGCCCACTCTTGCTGAGCAGAAAGACAGCGATACAGACAGACTGGGACTAAATTATCCCTGTTGTGTGGAGCATGAAATTAGCAAGTAGCTCAATGTGACAGCATTAGCGTGGCTGTTAAAGGCAAACTGTGGCACTTTCTGGTTCTGAAACATGGTTTCCTTTCACGTGCACCATCAGATTTACCAAGCAGGAAGCTGTACAGTGTTGTCAGCAGGCTTGTTTGAAATCAGGTGGTTAAATGCGATTAAATCTATGGATTGCTGATGGGAATAATGGGACTAATTTACTGCAACACGGGTCCAGAAAATTATTTTAGATTTAGATTAAAAGCGCGGGCTGGATGAATGAAACGCACCGTGCGTTCTTCAGCTGTGGTGCCTGCTTGGAGCTCAGTTAATTAGTTTAAGAGAATAACAAAGTGCAATTATACAGCGCTATGCTATTGCAAAGTTGGACAAAGTTATTTTTTCATGCTACTTTTATAGCTCTACAAAACTCTGTTTACAGCTTTTGCACAGCTGTAAATGGAACAGTGAAACTACAAGGAGCAGAGGTCACAAAAGTGTAGGACTTCAAGGATTTGAGGTCCACTGTCCAGGAAATTGGGGCGTGGGGTAAAGAGGTGAAAAAGAGAGTCCAGGCAGGATGGAGGAAAGTTTCAGGAGTGATTTGCAACAAAATGGTGGCATCAAAGGGAAACTTTACAAGACAGTGAGACCAGCACTTGTATGGTCTGGAGACAGTTGACAAAAAGACAGGAGACAGAACTGGAAGTGGCAGAAATGAAGATGCTGAGGTTCTCTTTAGAATTGACGAGGATGGATAATATTATGAATGAGATCATCAGAGGTACAGCACAGGTTGAACACCTGGGAGATAAAGTTAGGGAGGCCAGACTGAGATGGTTTGGACATGTCCAGAGGAGGGACAGTGGGTATATTGGTAG
>JARVGV010000694.1:5222135-5241075 GCA_031762435.1 Hypsolebias longignatus
CAGTTAGTTAACAAAATACCCTAAAAAAAAAACGAAAAAATTATAAAATGCTGCATAAAAAAGGCAACGAACGGCGCGATGACGTCACTAGGGGGCGGAGTCGTAAGTACGGAGCGTCGTAGGTCGATGGAGTCATAAGTCAGTGACTGCCTGTAGTTAGTTGTTTTTTTTTTTTATCATCTTAATTCCAAACATCTTTGTCACGTACAGAGGAATCAAACCTTCTAATTTAATTTTGTTGCTGCTGTGATTAAAAAGTGAACTTTTGTTTAAATTTAACTCCTCAGTGTAAAACTTGAGCAGCTACTCTCTGTGGATTATTCATTTTCCTTTATCGTGTCCTTTTAATATTAATCATTGTCTCATTCATTTTAACTCGTTTCTTAATTCAACATTTTTCATTCTCCAGAATCCTGCTCTTCCTTTTTACGTGTGAAATAGAGTTTATATTTTGTTTCTACTATTTACTTTTTGTCTGCCGGCTGAATATTTGTTCTCTCTCCTGATCTAGGGCTTGATGATCCTCCTACAAAACCTTCCCACGATGCACTGGGGCAATGAGGAAGTGAGCGTGCTGCTGGCCGAAGCCTACAGGTTGAAGTTCGCCTTTGCTGACGCGCCCAACCACTACAAGAGATGATGAGTGTGGCTCCGCCTCCTTCTCTGTCCCACAGGCGTCTGCTGGACTCACAGTCTTCTACTTGAAAGGACCCCACCCCCTCCCCGTTTTCTTAACCTCTTCTTTGCCCAGACTTCTGTGGGCCTTTCAGCTACTAAGAGATTGAAATCAGCCCGTGACAGGACATGCAGTGTAGCGTTCTAGCAGCTCTGAGATGTGCACTCCTGGATGCAGAAACGGATCCTAAGCGTTGATGATTGAAGGTTTTTCGTTGGCGATTTGAACGTTAGCGTCACAGAGAAACGGCCCCAAGCCTGATGCAGGACTACGAGCTGTTGCTCAGCACCGCCCGGGGTCAAGTCTGCCTTTCTTCATTTTACACTAACCTTCCAATATGTTTTTGTTTCTTAAGGCAATTTTTTTTTTTTTTTACACTTTTGAAGCACAGTGGTATAAAATAATTTCTTTTGGATGATTCAAATACCCGTCTCTTGTTGACTCCGTGAACTGAAAGGCGTAGTTGAAATGAGCTTTTGTGGAAACGTTATGAACGATTAATATCTTACCTGTTGTAGATGGCTCCTGGAACAACTTCATTTAGGAAAAGAAAAATTATTACTACTCACATAGATCTGTTAATGGCAAATCTGACCGTGAGCATGACCAAAGTGGATTATGGACATCTTAAAAACTGCAATCTTAAAAAAAAAATAAAATCTTATTTAGATTATACATGAATAAAGGCCCCACTTTTTTAAGAAATAATGCACATCATTCAATGTGAGAGGTTTAAACTAATATGACTAGAAAGGCCAAACTGTTTTGGTCACGGCATTTTTATGCTATCTCATGCATTATTATGGGATTTGTTTGTGTATAATTAGACTCGGCTTACACTAAACAAATTTTAGATGGAGTTAAAAGTAATTATACAGTTGGCTAAGTTGGATGGCCATCTTGAAATTAGGTTGACTAAAATACTACACACTGTGTTGAGCTTGGACTGTATGTGTGTTAAGGATGACTCAGCTATTACCACAACAAGTATTCAGTCAATATCTGTCAAATTAGCCGAGCTGTAACCATTTTTGTGTTTCCTAAGGCCAGTTGCTCTAAAAGTGTAGCAGTTGATAGTAAAACCTGTTCACGTAAAATAATAAACATTTAGGCTGCTGTCAGTTTGGCACTGCACAGCAGTTCCAGCAACATCTTTGAAGACAATCCACTTTGGTCTTGGCTCCACATTTTCTTTCTCCAAAGAGGCATGCTAAACAGGTAAGATTCTGTTTGTTTGTAACCTTCTCGTAAAAGCTTGCATCAAAAGATGGAGCTCAGAGGAACTTGACCCCCTCCCGCTTCTTGCTTTGTGAGGGGTGGTACTTAGCTTTTTATTTTTTATTTTTATGATTTTATGAAGGGAAGCGTTTTCCTCATTTCTTTCTCAAAGCGTGCGCTCAAGAAATCAGTCTCCCTTTCATCCTCCCACATCACAGCAACATGGCAGCGTTTGAGTGGAAAGCAGGCGGTGGCAGGAGGTTGCCGGTCAAAGTCTCGTATGACATTAAACAGGTTCATAAGCCATCAGACGTGAAAGTTTCCCCACTTCTTGGTCACCTGCATTTAAAAGACTTTTATAAACTCATCTACTCTAAATATACCGACTACCTCAAATCTGACATTTTCGTCTCTAACACACCTAAAGATGCACATTTTAAGTTGCAAAACTGCTTAATAAAGTAAAACCAACTTCTCAGAAACCAGATTTATTATTTTTTTACCAGATTTAATAAAGTCGACACTGGTCTATTTTTGCTTTCTCTCACCACTTCCTTTTTATTCTGGTTTCCGGCTTCCATTTTGACAGAAGTGCAGCAATCACGTGAACCCTCACATTCTGAGAGTCTCTTCGTATTCATGATGGTTCTGATGCTGTTCTGGACGTTCAGCATTTAGGAAAAGTCGTATTGAGGCTGACAGTAATTCAGTTTGCAAAGTCAGAGTTGTCTGAGACTCTCTGTTCGAGAAAACACAAGGAAGCTGAAGAAGCTGTATTTATTCCATGTATGAGGTCGTCTTGTCCAGCTGGTGATTTCAGACTGATTTGGTTAATTAAGCTGTAACCAGCTCGGCTCTTATCAAACTTAAAATCTCTGCACTTCTGCAAAACATTTTAGTTTCTACAAATTAGGTAGAAAAAAAATAAATAAAAACACCATGAACAAAATGTGAACACTTCTGTAAAGTTACACAATTATCATAAAAACTTATTGTTAAACTAACACTGTTTTAATTTTAGCTTAATTTGTTCAAATAATAAAAAAAAAAGTAAATACAACATCAAACCATGAATTAAGAACAACCCTCGTAAACAAAAACCCCAATGGTTCCCAACACTGGTCCTTGAGGAACACCACCCTGCATGGTTTAGATGTTTCCCCACTCCCAACACACCTGAGTCAGAGATTTATTTACTTCCTCAAGTTCTGCAGAATCCTGTTAATCACCCATTTGTTCAAATCAGGCGGGATCAGGGAAACAACTAAAACGTGCAGGATGGTGTTCCTCAAGGACCATGATTGGGAACCATTGGATTAGTAATTATACTTTAAATATTTTATACCTAACCCCCCACCCCTACCCCCAAAAGCAAACACATAAACACACACCCGCTCGCTGTCCAGTCGCTGTCTTTCCAGTGCAGTTTAACAAATAAAACAATTTTAAAAAATTAACAAATAAAAAGCTTTTACGAAACAAAGACTCCAGTAGAAAGAAAAGCTGAGCTCACCCACAACCATAATTTCCACTTCGTAATCCTTTCAAAATAAAGTATGATGGCAGAAACACGCGCTTGGACACTGTGACAATGTGGGACACATTCTTTCCCGTGACAGAGGGATGATGGAAGGAAATTGCCCTCCACACACAAAAAAATAAAAAAATTGGAAAAGCCCCTTGGCATTTCACTACGTGTCTGTTGTTCATAAACAAAAATACAATTATGACAGTTGCTCTAATTCTTTAAGTCTTTTGCTAAAAGTCATTTCCCACCCGTCAGCTTTGTGGATATTTATGCTTCTACTGAATCAAACCTGAAATATAAACATCCTCGACCAAATCGATATGGATTCAAATTGAAAATCAAAGCAAATCAGAACCACTTCGGGTCCTACGCCTGCCTCCCTCCATGTAACGGTACTCTGAGGGGGAGAGGGAAAGCTATTTAATTTATAAAGTGCATTTTTAATAACCGCATGAACAGAAACTCTGTAAGATAAAAAAAATATATATATGTTAGGACGATTAATCACATCTTTACTTTGGACCGGACCTCCTGAGAATCCTCTCTCCTGTCTGCACACGACTATGTCCTCGTGCATAAACCTGATGGTGTTGATGAATACCTCGCTCTGCCACATGGCTGTAACGCTGCGAGGACGCCGCCGCAGACAATCAGACATTCATGACATAACCAAAAGCAGTTAACATCCGGAGCCTCCTGCAGCCGCTCTGCCAGGATCCATTATTGTCACTGGGCCGGGAGACGGTGAGCGTGGGTGTGTGAAGGGGAGGAGGAGGGTGTTGTGTTCCTTTTTCGCTGAGAGCTGTCAGTCTTTGATCACACTCTGGGATATTTTATTTTTTAACACAATCTGAACCAGTTTCACAAGCCGCTCGTCGCCCATGCTCTCTACTGCACCCAATTTAAAACTGCACAGCCCATTTCCTTCCTCTGTTCTTCTTTTTGTTTTTATACGAGATTTGTTCAGTCAGCTTTTTTTTTTTTTTTTTAATCATCACTTAGAAATTATTTTTTTACGACTTCAGTTGTTTACATTAAGTTGTGCCTGACTCTGGAGACGCCATTCCGGTTGTTTTTGACCACCAATCAACGTAAAATGTCTTGATTTTCTCATTTTTCTCTGCATTATCGTCGTTTGCTAAACCTGTCCCCCCGACCCTTTGCAGCAGGCCTGTCAAGCTTTCATGCTGCATCCACGAGCAGCGGCGTTTAAAGGAGTTTGAAGTGCTAAAAGGTGTAAACATTTTCATCTGCGCCAACATAAGGTACATTAATTAGTCAGTGTTTTCCCATGAAAGAAAACGACTGTTTGAACCAGTCAGAGCTAATTCTTTAAGCGTCGTTCGTACATTTTACAGTTTGCTTTGACTTCTGCCTCTAGTTAAAGACCGCTTTTTGTTTTTTTAAGGGTTCAAGTTGGGGAATATGTTGACCAGGACATTTAGCTTAATTTACAAACCAAGTTCAGATCCCAGTTTACCGTATTCTTTGGACTATAAGGCACAATATCAATGAACAGGTCCGTTGTCTTAAGGCGCATTAAGCGAAATAAAACAGTCATTTAAGTCAAATTTTATTCAGCTCGTTCACAATAACCACGTAAAATCGGTTCGAGGTCACTCAGCCCAGCCAGAATTAATACCTGAGGCTTTATGTCAATTTTTGAGAAGTGCGCCTTATAGTCCGAAAAATACGGTAATTATTTTCACTAGTTGTATGGGCTTAAAAATAACATTTGGCACTTGACGATTTGATTCCATCATGATTCAGAGTTGTGATTATAAAATGATTTTTATGCATCTGGATTATCTGCAGTTGTTAGATTTGTGAACAAACACCAGTAAGTTCATACCTCACTCTGTCAGCATTAGTCCTTCAACTGAAAACACCATGAAGTACAGAGAACTACACACATTGATCTTACTTAAACACTGATTTATAGACTTGTATACAGCCTTGCTGATTGACAATTAGCATAGATGCTAACTTAACATGGAGAATGCCATAGAAAAGCTACAAAAAACTAGCATTGTGTTAGCTGGGAGTCTACACACAAATCAAACGTTTCAATAACTAACTATTATTTACAGATAGATATTCTTCAGAGATTAGCCTTGATGAGAGAAAAAAAATCTGTAAAAACATCTTTACTACGACTTGTTTAAAATCCAGGAGCTACAGCAACTCTGAGGACAAAAAAAATTAAAAAAAAAGCTCCTTCTTAAAGTGGCAGCGCAGATTAAAAAAGTTGATTTTTGACATTTGAAACTGAATTCAAACTCTTTCATGTCTATAAATAGATCACGACCCCCACCTCCAGGAACGTTAAGGCAGATTTCTAGTTGACTTGAAGCTTCCACCATCGTCAGCGTGCGCAGTACGGCTTGTCAGGCATGGCCGCAGAAACTGGGGGGCAGGGGTATGCAAACGGTGAATATTTGTCCTGCTTCTGAAGTTGATTCACTTTAATGCACAGACTTGTTTTGCTACTAATTCTGACGGGAAGCAGCCAATGTTGGAGGTTTGATCTAGATTTAGACTCAGAATGTGTGTGAGAGTTGTGGGTATAAAAAGGTTTCAAGGCCTCTTCAGATCATTTAATGAATCCTTTTTTTATATATATATTTTATATGCAGTAATTTTCCTTCCACATGTTGTTAATCAGTCGGCTGCAAACGAATGCGCACTCGCATGCAAACATTCTTCAGAGCATTTTTCAGGCAGGTTTCTGAAAGTTCCTCTTCCAGCTCCTCTTCCTCTGGATGAATGAAAACCAAACATCAACACTTTCCCCTCCGTGGATTTAACCTCGGAGCTCTGAGAGAGAAATCTAATAAAAACTAGACTGTGTGGGTGGCAGGAGTAGTTCTTGAATTAAAAAAAAATAAATATCTGTAAATAGAAAGTGTAAATAAATCCAATGTATGAAAAACGACTGCGGCCTCGTGGTGTGTTCAATGTCCAGCTGTGGAGGGGTCGAGAGACGCTGCCTTTCAGAGCTCCGGCGCACATCTGGATGGAGGGACCCCCGACGAGTTTCCAGAATTGGTAGAGCTGTGTGCAGTCATCGTGCATGCGTCAGCAAGCGTGGCGGCTAACGGAGCGCACGAGGAGCAGGTACACACGTCTGATCCCTAGAAGACGCGGCAGAGGAGCCCCCACACACACACACACAGCTTTGTGTCACTAAACAGTTTTTATTTTGACATCCTTCATAAATGTTTTTCTTTAATTTACACACCGTACTGGTACCAGTTTGCCTCATGCTGCCCCTTCATCAACCAGTTTACACGCCTGTGGTCCAGCTGTGTCCAGTAGTGAGAACAACTTTAACGCATTTTTATAGAATTTTGCATCTGAGATCAATCCCTCGATTGTGTTTGTTTTATTAGAAAACGCGACAGCTTTACAGTCCTGGCAAAGGATAAAGAACAAATTGAGGACTTTAGACGTAAAGATCCTCATGAATCTCTTTGACTATAAACTTTCTGCTGAAGACAACAAATATTACAGTTCTGAAGAGAAATTGTTTTTGACTGACTGGAAAAACTTTAATTTTTGTTTTAAAAATACAAACCGCTGTTCCTCTTCCTTTTCTAAGTTTAATACTGACACTACAGCAAACTATTATAATAATTATATATATTATATGAATGTTTATGAAGCGTTTATGCAACTGATCCATTTTTTCTTCTGTACATTTTTCAGCATCTTTCTCGTTCCACAGTTTTTGTGCTATTCCACAAATCATTTATCAAAACATTCAGCTTGTTCAGAAGGGTGCTGTGACTTTTGGTATTGATGCAACTTTAGCTTTATGAAATATTTAGCCTTTTCTGCGACTTTTTCCTCAGAAACTGAACTGAGCTCATTTTACATTCTTCAAATATTTAGATGTGTTTACAACCTTTTTCTGCTCCTTTCACATTTTGTTCTGCTTCAGCTTCTTTCTGCTTCTTTGTGCAAATTGAAACTATTTTTCAACTACTTTCAGCTAATTTCAGCTGTTTTGTTCAACTTTCAGGATATTTCAGCTAACTGCAACTTTTTTTTGCTTTTAACTTTTCTGCTAATTTCAGCTTGTTATGCTTCTTTCAGTAACTATTTAGCTGTTTTTACACTAATTTTAGCTTTTTCACCCTATGTCACATTTTTTGCACTCATTTCAACTTTTTTTCAGTGCAGTTCAGGAACCATGTGCTCTCTCCAGTTCTGTCTGGGTAAGTTAAGCTTCTTTCTGCCTTTTTAGCTACTTTTCAGCTCTTTTTATGCCAATTTTAGCTTTTACTTTTCAGATAATTGTCCCTGTTTTGTGCTCATTTCAGCTTCTTTCAACATATTTGGGTAAAAATGTATTCTTTCTGCTTTCTTTGCTTAATCTTCTAAATTTTCAGCTACTTTTTTTCTTAGCATTTTTTTAGCTAATTGCAGCTGTTTCCAGAGTACTGTAAATTCAAGTTTTCCATGGCAATTTCTGCTACTTTCAGAAGTAACTTCCTTCTGTTATGCTCCCATCAGCATATTTTTGCTAGTTTTAGTTACTTCAGCTAGTATTTAGGTGTATTATCTGATCATTTTAGCCAATTCCATATATTTTGTGCTCATTTAAATTTTTTTCAACTTAATTCAGCAAAAATGCACTCTCTCCACTTCCTTCTGGTACGTTTAGCTTCTTTCTGCTTTTTTAGATACTTTTCAGTAGTTCTTTGTTTTTGTGCTATTTTCTGTGCTCATTGTTGCTAAATTAAACCTAATTCAGCAAATAATGTATTCTTTCTGCTTCTGCTAATTCATGCTTGTTCTTCCGTTTCAGCTACATTTCAGCTGTTTTTCAGCAAGTTATTCTGCAATAAGCATTCACTCTGCATTTTAGCAGGAAATGCAATTTCTCCAGTTTGTTTTTCATTCACAAAATGTTATTTAGATAAGTTTTAAGGTCCTAGGTGGTGTTTTGTCATCTAATTGTACCAATCAAGTTATTTTAGATTAAAATTAACACAATTATCTGTAGCCTTTTAAAAATAAAAACTAATTAAACTCAAACAATCATATTCAAATGTTAACAGATGAGAGCTGCTGTGTTCTCAGATACATTTTGTAGCTATAATCATGTTTAGGACATGGCTCGTGTCCTTAATTAAAATATATCCTCACTCAGACATAAAAACATCACTGTTGTAATAAATGTAAATGACAATAAAATGACAGTTCTTTTCCTACAAGTTACCAGGTAATGCCGGAGGTTAACTAATAACGTTAAATAACTAATTAATTGATGTAAAACGTGTTTACCCTTTCATCTTTTTCCCCATTTTATGCTCATTAAATCAAATATGGGTGTTTGTGGTACACTGAATATTTATTTTTGTTCCGCTCCATGTTAGACGTGCGAAACGTGGACACGATGATGCACATTTTTTCTAAGGCTTTCTCAAGTGCTGCCTCTGAAATGTTAGAAGAAAGGCTCGTAAAGTGCACGTTAGTGCTAATGTCCAGACACTAAAGCAGTCGGTGAGTAAAAATATAGAGTCGGTAAGGAAGGGTTAGAAGAACGAAGGAAGGCTGTTGGGAAGAATGAAAGGAAGGAATTATGGAATATGGGAATTATGGAAGGCAGGAATTAAAGGAAGGAGGGCAGGAATTAAGGAAGGAAGGAATTGAGGAAGGAGGGATTTAAGGAAGGAATTAAGAAATTATGGAAGGAAGGAATTGAAGGATGGAAGGAATTAAGGAAAGATGGAAGGAAGGAATTCAGGAAGGATGGAAGGAATTATGGAAGGAGGGAGTTAAGGAAGGAATTAAGAAATTATGGAAGGAAGAAATTAAGGAAGGATGGAAGAAAGGAACTGAGGAAGGAAGGAGGATTTAAGGAAGGATGGAAGGAAGGAATTAAGAAATTATGGAAGGAAGAAATTAAGGAAGGATGGAAAAAGGAATTGAGGAAGGATGGAAGGAATTATGGAAGGAGGGAATTAAGGAAGGAAGGAATTAAGAAATTAAGGAAGAATGAAAGGAATTAAGGATGGAAGGAATTATGGAAGGAGCTAGGGAATTAAGGAAAGAAGGAATTGGAAGGAAGGAATTATGGAAGGAAGGACGGATGAATGAAGGAATTATGGAAGGAAGGAAAAATTTAGGATGGGTGGAAGGAAGGAATTATGGAATTAAGGAAGAATGGAAGGAATTATGGAAGGAAGGAATTAACTGACTTGAGTTAATGATTTTATTTATATAAATTTACCTTCTAGCAAGTAACATTTTGAATTGAAATTAATGTGTAACGGTAACATTAAAGTCTTAGTATCATATATGGGTTTTTAGTTCAAGACAAAGTTTTGGATAGAGTCAACTCCCCCCACCTCCAGGTGAAATGGTAAATGGACTGTACTTATATAGTGCCTTTATCTTATCAAGACTCAAAAGTGTTTAACAACAAAATCTGAGCCTCATTTACCCGTTCATACAGCGTCTACGAGATCTGTACAAAGCTAATTGAACAACTCATTCTAAAGAGACTGATCAGTTCTTTTAGATCACATTCATACACCGATGGGACACATCAGAGGCAACGAAGGGTTCAGTGTCTTGCCCAGGGACACTTTGACTGCTGGTGGATTCGAACCCCCCAATTCCATTGGAGGACGACTGCCTTGGAGTGGAGTGAAGAGGGGGAAATGGAAATGCCATCTGAGCACATTGTGAGCGTGATAACTTAAAACAAGTGAGGACGTCCATGTTGGTGTGTGACTGTCTAAGCATAAGAAAGTTCACAGAAATGGTTACAACTGAGTTCATATTTGCAGATATTCAGCTAATGTTTGTTGTGGAAACAGTGCCTTCCAACTAACTCCAAGCACGAACAGATCTCATTAAATTTTTTGTTTAAACCTTGGCGTTCAAGATGTCAGGCGATGTGCATTCCTTGAAGGAACACTGGTTTTAAGTGTTGGGGTTTTCGCTGAACGGAGCCTCCGTCTTGTGAGGTTGATGTTTGAGTTGAAGGTTACTCTTTCAGGGACAATGTCATTGTGCAGGGAATCAATACTTTTACTGGAGAACTAATTAGGATTGAATATTCTCAGTAAATGGACATTTACTCTGTTACAAGTGGACACCCTGTACAGTTGGCCATTACGCAGGGAAAAATAAGTACAAGGATTTATTTTTGTTAGCTGGGGAAAGTAGGGTAATTGGGATTTATCAGCTACTCACTCTTGGCAGCTGAAAAAGCTCCTCACTCTGGTCTGTAGATGTGGGACAGATTTTTTTTTTCCCCTCCCCGCTGATTAAATTTGAAGTCTTTTTAAAGACTGCACTTTACTTGAACTCGTTCTACAAGGAGCTGATCTGTCCCTTTAATTTCTTGGGTCATATTTGGAAATCTCTTGTCTGATGCCTTGAATCGGACGCTGTGCAGACATTTTGCAGCAACTCTGACATGGCGCCTACTTAACCTTTGGCAAGTTGGAGCCTCTTAACATCAGTAAAAAAAGGAATATTTAGATGACTTCACCTGAAAGTCCAGGGACCGTTCTTTTATGACTGCTTACTCATCATACGAAGCTGAACCATCAGATCTACAGTGTGTCTTCTCATCAGGGCTGACAGCATCACGGAGACTGAATCGACAGGTCTTTAGACGTGTGTCGCTCCAAATCCATCTCTCCACTGGTCATGTTCAGCTTGAAACATCCCAACCCTCTGAGTCATTTCAGCCAGGCTTATTTTATAAGCATAGACTCTGTACTTTATAAATACATGTTGCTAATACTGGACTGGACATCATAAATGGCCTAATCGTTTGTACTGTATTTTACATTTAACAATATGTTGGAAACATTTCATTTTATTATTTGAGTGTTCAAATGCTTCTTTAAAAAGTCTTCAGTTGATCCAAAGTGCTGCTGTCAGAGTTTTAATGGGTGTTGATAGGAGAGATCATATCCCTGCAGTTTTAGCTTCTCTCCATTGGCTCCCTGTCAAGTTCAGAATCTAATTCAGTCTTACTTCTAACCTACAAAGCTCTCAACAACCTAGCTCCATCTTGTATCACAGATCTTATTGTTCCGTGTTTTCCTAACAGAGCACTTCACTCTGACTGCAGGTTTACTTGTGGTTCCTAGGGTTTCCGAAAGCAGAATGGGAGGAAAGTTTTTCAGTTATCAGGCTCCTCTCTTGTCGATCCAACTTCTAGTTTCTGTCCGTAGGGCTGACGCCTTGTCCGGTTTTAAGATCAGGCTTTATCAGAATAAGTTTTATTATCATTGTACAGAAATACAGTGAAATTATCTTCATAGAGTCGTACGAAAGATGGGCAGAGTGCGCGTTGCTGCTGCTACTGGAGCGCGGACCCGTATCCTTTTTCAGAATACATGTACTGTACTTTTTTAGATAGAAAAGGTGAAAAAGCCATGAGGATAGGATAGTGGTATTACAAAAAAAGATCTCTTCTCAACTTGCTCTATCAGGATTCAATTTAAGACATTAAGAAACTCTGCCAGCAAGCACATTTACAAACACATTACTTATGCATTTGGCAGCAAGACGTTGAGATTTGTCCATGAAGCACCTCCAGATAGGCCATAGCCCTGATAAGATGTTGGTCAGCCTGCACAGACGTTCTGTTGGCCATAGACAAAGGTTTCCCTTAGTTTACCCATGTCCCAGGAAAAAATTGACAAGTCGGCCTGCTTTCGAGGCCAACCGGGGTAGTCGGATTCAGATAAGCCACAAGTGTAGATTTTTTTCACGTATATATATATTTTTCTTGTCAGCGTTGAGTCCTGTTGGTACTTTCAAGATCCAAAATGGCCAGATTTGTGGGCATTCCACTGGTCCGTGCTTATGAGCCCTCTCCAAGGCCGTCTCCAACATGCTGGCGAGTCCCAGAAGCCACAGGTGGCCTGCGATTCTCACAAGTTGCTTCCATGTTATGGTTTAGCTCGTAAATCAGCTGATTTTGAGTCTTCAAAGCATGAAGCAAACCTTCACACAGACACTGCAGTTTGCCATGGCCTCCTCAATAGCCAATAACATAGGAATCTGACTTTCCTTTCTGATAAATCCTATAGTTGGGGTCAGCTTGGGTTTCCTGAGCTATCCCGTAGTTATGCTGCTACAGGCTTAGACTGCTGGAAGACAAATTGACTACATTTCCTCACTCACCTGCTGTCTTTATTAGATCTACTCTACCTGTTTGTATTTGTAATTATTTCTTACCTTAATGTGTGTTTCTCTCCTGTTAAAGGGGAGTTTTTCCTTTCCACTGTTTCCTTTGTGCTTGCTTAGGATGGGAGACTGCGACAAAGTGAAGATTCAACACAATCTGCTGACTTCTTCAGATAGATAACTTATACTAATTAGCTTTTATAATGTATGTAAAATGTTTCTATACCATGCCCTGAGACCACTTCTGTTGGGAGGTGGCACTAAATAAATAAACTAAATTGAATCTCTTAGGGATTTTAGTCCATACTGATATGGGAGCGTTGGCATGTCCATCATGTGACTTTCTAGTTTTATAAAATTCCAAAAGTAGTTGATTAGATTGAGATCTGTTGACCATGGATGTTGTTGGAGTCCAGTAAATTAGGACTCATCAGACCAGCCAATAGATTTAGCTGACAGGAGTAGCTCTCAGTGGTCTTCAGCTGCTGTATCCATTCTGCTTCAAGGTTGGACATGGTCAGAGCTGGTATTCTTAACTTGATGGAACAAGGCTATTTAGACTACTGATGCCTTTCCATCCCCTTGAACCAGTCTGTCATTCTCCTCTGACATCAACAAGGCATTCATGCTTACTGGGTGTTTTTCTTTTTCGTACCATTCTCTGTAAAACCAAGAGTTTCTGAAATAGGACAATAAGCAAGCCACTTTCAAAGTGACAAATCTATTTTCTTCACCATTCTGATGCTTTGAACTTCAGCAAGTCATCTTTGATACATCTACAGTAGATGCCTAAAGGTGTTGAGTTGTTGCCATGTGATTGGCTCATTTGTTTGTGTTAACAAGCAATTGAACAGGTGGACTTAATAAAGTCGATTTCTATATTTTGTATTTAGAGCATCATTCTTCTCCAGCTGTTGTCCAGCTGTAGAGGTTGGGTACTGTTCACTCAATAACATTTTGTGAGTTTTGAATCTGTAATCAGTCCATGTAAAACTTTCTTTTTAAGAAAGGTTGAGTCGGACCTTTTTCTTCCAGTTCCTCGGTCTTGACAGTTTTATCCTCTTCAACTGCAGAACGCACTGGCAAGGATTATGAGCCTGCTACAGTGCTGATATAGCTGTTCTTTGAGTAGCTGCATGCCATTGGAGCATGCTTTTCCTAAATTCTGCAAGTGCTAAACTTATTAAGTTGATGCATCACATGTCAATAGTTTCAAAAGTTTCTAAGAAACGGGTGTAAGCCGTTCTGCGCTGTGCTTGAACTCTGCTGCGATCAGTCTCTGTGTAATGTGCCTTCAACAGACTGTAGATGTGCCTCACTGAGCAGAGTGACTGCGAAAGACTCTGACGGGCTTTATGTGAATAAACTAAACACCATCTGCCATATTTGTTGAATAGTGACATTAAGTGTTGCTCCTCTTCATAAAATAGCCTTCTTGTCTTACAGTACTTTACCTATAGAGGGGGGTGGTTGAGTTTTTATGTAAAGAAACAGAGCAGTTTGGTTATCCAGCTGTGGTTAGAGCAGTCGTCTTCCAATATGAGAGTTGGGGGCTCGATTCCACCAGCAGTCACATGTTGAAGTGTCCCTGGGCAAGACACTGAACCCCTCAATGTGTGTCCATCGGTGTATGAATGTGATAAAGCTCTGATTATTCTCTTTTGATTGATTTGCTCGATTAACTTTGTAGAGATCCAGTAGAGTGCTGTATGAATGGGTCAATGAGGCACAGATTATGTAAAGCTCTTTGAGTATCTTGATAAAAAAGAAAGGTGCTATATAAATACAGTCCATTTACCATTTACTTTTCAGGATTACATAATTTAAAGGAGACTGTTGACCTTAAACCAGCAGATTATTTACATTTTTGTATGCCCGTCGAGAGGCTGATGACGATTTAGGGTATAGTCTCGGTACATCTGTAAACATTCTCCTCTCCAGGCCATAACTTCTGATTCGCTCAAGTTCATTTAATGAAACATGATGCATCATCGCTAGTCACAGTGTTGCATTCTCTTTTCGTCACCCCAGATCCAAGGTAAAGGTCATGTGTTAGATGAAGGTCTTCGCTTGTCTGGACTTTTGCTATAGGATGCTTTGCAATAGTTTAACAGGCGATGGCAGAATGTTTACTTAAGTATTCAAACACACGCATTGTTTTGAATTTTATTAGTGTTTTGTTTGTTTAAAAATAAACATATTTGCCACAAAGCAAATCATTGAAAAACCTTGCGTAAATGAATAAATGATTTTTGGATGTAAATTAAATCAACATTCTTTGAAGAAATTAATATTGACTGTTGCCAAATGTTATTCAGTTGTAAGGGCGGCATGGTGGCTCATTTGGTAGAGCTGTTGCCTCAGCAAGAAGGTTGCCAGTTCAAATCCCGGCCCGGGACCTTTCTGGGTGGAGTTTGCATGTGCTTTCCGTGCATGTGTGGGTTTTCTCCGGGTACTCTGGTTTCCTCCCACAGACCAAAAACATGCATGTTAGTCTGACTGGTGACTCTAATTTGTCCCTAGGTGTGAGTGGTTTTTGTCTCGTTTGTCTGTGTCCCTGTAATGGACTGGAGACCTGTCCAGGGTGTCCCCTAGTGATAGCTTGATATGGGCGCCAGTGACCCCCCCGGTCCCAAAAAGGAAGAAGCGGGTAACGATAATGGATGGCTTCTCAGCTTAGACCTTTTGGGGTTCTGGTGGAACTCCAAAATGATAAAACGTGAATAGCTAGAGCCGTGATTATTCCATTGTGGTACAAGTACAACTGGATATACACAAACAATTTGGTCTCAACAATAAACAAATTAAATATCAATCTAATTAACCATCATTAGCTGAACAGTGATGTGAAGCTAGAAAGCATATGGCCAGCAAGATGAGATGAATAGCAATCTTGGCATAAAACAAAACTTTTTGGCATGGGTGATGCAATAGAGAATAACTGAATATTTGGACCTGCTGGTAAGAAAATGTGCAAAACACAAAGTTTGATTAAAGTTTTCCTAGATTTATATTTGCAGTTGTACAGAGGAAGTTTGTCATAATGGTGGTATTAGGACAGATTCATGCTTTCTCAGGTGGTACTCATTAATAAAAAGGTCTGAAGATCACTGATCTAGAGAAAGTAAGTGTAACTTGGGGAGTTCCTGTGCAGGGTCTGTCCTCCTGTTGCCTGAGTGACTTGTCTTTTGGTCCCCCATCCAAGAACAGTTAACTTTTTTAATGGAGATTGTCCAGCTGCTTAAATCAATCTTGTCTGGGCCAAGCTACCCCTGAACAGAGTGTTTGACTACTTCTATCCTAAAGTGTGAGGTTTTGGAGTCCAGTTCTAAGGATTTAACAAGGTTTGACGGCCAACCATGCTAAGGGTTTCTTTGAGGCACAGTGTGTAAGCGATTCACAGTCCAAGCTCAAACCTCAGAATTCAGTGTGGTGCGATGGTCTTGCTGCACCCTTTGCTTGAAAACAATATCTCTACGAGTAAATGTACCGCAGTACTAAATGCAGGAGGCTGTAAGCAGTATGCTGCAAACTGTTCTGGTATTGCCAAAAAGGCTCTATACCAAATGGTACTGGACTTATTAATGTATATTGCTATCGAAGTATGATTTATTTTAGCTTTCGTACCATCCATCCATTATCTTCTGCTTATTCCAATGTTGGGTTGCGGGGGCAGCACCTTGACCAGGAAGGCCCAGACATCTTTCCACATCCACCTCTTTCAGCTCTTCTGGGAGGACCCCAAGGTGTTCCCAGCCCAACCAAGAAACATAGTCTCTCCAGTGTGTCCTGGGTTTTCCCCGGGGTCTCTTCCCAGTCAGCGATGCCCGAAACACCTCCTCAGGGAGGCACCCAGGAAGCATTTTTACCAGATGCCTGAACCACCTCAACTGGCTCTTTTTGATGTGTAGGAGCAGCGGTTCTACTCCGAGTCTCTCCCGGATAACTGAATTTCTCACCCTATCTCTAAGGGAGAGTCCAGCTACCCTGCGGAGGAAACTCATTTCAACTGCCTGTATCCACGTTGTCATTCTTTTGATCACTACCCAGAGTTCTGACCATTGGTGAGGGTAAGAACGTAGACCGACTTGATAAACAGAGAGCGTTGCCTTAAAGCATCTCCCTCTTCACCACAATGGACCGGCACGGAGTCCGCAATACTGCAGGCGCTGCACCAATCCATCTGTCAGTTTCACGCTCCAGTCTTCCCTCACTTGTGTGCAAAACCCTGAGATACTTGAACTTTCTTACTTATTTTTTATTCTAATAATACATGGCTATACTCAACCTTAATAAACTGTCCCAACATAAACACAAAGTTTGTTTTCTCAGTCATCCAGGTATATAACAAAAAAAAGGTTGAATCATGTCATCTGGACTTCGTTTTTTTGTTAAAAAGAAACGTTTCGCCCCTCATCCAAGGGGCTTTGTCAATCTGAGGCCTAGCCATCTGTCCCAACATAAGTTTTCTCGTTCCATTAATGCCACAATTTATGTTGGTTAAAAAAAAAAAAAGAGTAAATTTTCTGTTGTAAAACTGTTAAAAACTTAATTACCAATGCCCTACTCTAATATATTGAGATGTATATGTACTGTATGTTCAGTGTCTGCATAAGTGTGGACGTCTTTTATTTTAAATTGCCCACTAAGTTGCTGTGTTAGCGAAAACAGCTGACCCTCCATGACTGAACCTTAAGTGACTCTGCAGAGATGAAGACAGAACGGTTAGCAATGACACTCCCAGGAAATGTCATTAACTAGTGTGTGCGCTAATGTTCTTCCTGCTTTTCATTTGGCAGCTTAACCAGTTCAGTTCTGAACATTCATTCACACATTAATGGGAAATGCTCTCATCGGACCCGTTTGAATTGGTATGGGGGTTAAACCAAAACGATACGATACAAATGCTTTACTTTAATGCTTCACTAAACATGTCAAGGACTTAATGCTGTGTGTACTTATATGTGCGTCTGTATTCTTGTCTATGGTGGGAATGCTTTCCTGATTATATAACGATGTACTTGAGGGAGTCTTCATCACCGGTTTGCTCCGTCTCATCATTTCTGCTGTGAAATGACACTTTACAGGCTGCCATGCTGCATCGCCTTTAGCACGCCAAAACCTTGCACTGTGACAACGTGCCACCTGGCAAGTCGCCATAGCGTGTGAGGAAGTGAGGCCTGCTGCACTGAGATGTGCTTTAAGGTTTGATTTTGTGTGTGTTCACAATTTAAAATGCTTAATAGTTCTTCTATCTCTTTATAATAACCGTTGGTCATTAGGGAGGAATGTGTCATACAGTGATGATGCTGTGCACACAACGCACAAAGAAAATATTTGTAGTCATTACAAAGAAACAAATAACTGCACTGCTTTTGCTGAGGTTATTGCCGTGTACTGCGCTCCAAAAATGCTTTGCTAGCCATTACTGTAGGTCAGAGGTCAGAAACACATTTTGCTCAGGGGCTAGAATTTTCCAAGCAGACTTTGTTGGCTTTCAATGGAAACAATAAATCCAATAATGATGATGATGATGATAACGCCTAAAAATGAATGCTTGTAAAGCCTTACAGCTGCCCAGCATTATGTAAAACATTTGGTGTCTGAGGCTCAATGAAATGTCTTCTATTAACTAAATGTCTGTATTTCAGTGTTAGGGTTTATACTTGGCATGTGCTCATAATCTCCACAAGATTTTTTTTATTTTTATGATGCCACACACAAATACCGGCAGACTCTTATTTTTGTGCGTTATCTTGTTTTTATTTTAAATGAAAGTTTTGGTTTTCTATTTTTGCTTGACTCACTGTGTAGGACTGTTGACTGAGAAGACAATGGGGAGACAAAACTACGATTAAAGTCGTTTATAAAAAGTATCACAAAAGTCAAATGAGAACATTTGAAACAAACTACAAGAAATTTGTTGACAGAATTTGTGTTTGACATCATTATTGTACAAATTCTGTCACCAGAAGAAGCAATTTATTATTAAAACTACGAATTGGTCAATTAAAACTAAAGCCCGACCGATATGGACATTTTGGCCAATACCAATACTGGGAGGAAAGGATAACCAATATAATGGTTGAAATTTTTTTAACTTTGTCTATCCCCAAGAATCTAAGTAAACAACTACAGGTAGTCCTCGTGTTACGTTCGAGTTCCGTTCCTACGGACTGCACGTAACCCGATTTGAACGTAACCCGGAATTGAAAACACGTGGCGAACGTAAGTCCGGATTTTTGTCTGTAACCCGGAACGCGCACGGTAAACGGTGTTTTAAACACATTTTTTTCAACGTAACACAACACCAGCGTACATTCTGTACCTTAAACATGTACAGTACTGTA
>JARVGV010000694.1:5252325-5264319 GCA_031762435.1 Hypsolebias longignatus
TTATTTAATGATCTATTTAATAATTAAATGATTCATTTTGTTATTGTGTTTTTATTTCATTTTGTCACATTCTGTCCTCCATATAATAGAGGTTTGTTAGGGTCTTTGTTAGTCTGGGATAGATGGGCTACTCTGGTCACATGAATAAAGGCCTTGATGGGTGTGGAAGTGACTGGGTATTAGACCTAAAGCTGCTTTATCGGTTTTTGAACGTTGAAATCTGAGACCACCTCTTGTGTTTAAAGATGGTTTCTCTCTTTTTACATCATTAGCTTCATTCATCCTTCTCTCAAACCATCTGTCTTCTTGGTCCAAAATAACATTTTGGTCCTAAAGAGTGTCTCTTATCCTTGAAGTGTAGGTGAACCACTGAGTCTTGTCCTGAAGAGCAGCTCTCCTGTGTTGAGCCATGCGTCTGTGAAGAAGCTGTTTGGTCTCTCCAGTATAGAGATCTGTCACTGCACTGAACTGCAGACACAACAACACTCTGTGTGTTTGGGTGTTTTGTCCTTATGGAGGACCAGCCTCTGTCTGAGAGTCCTGTTGGGTTTGAAATGTACTGGGAAGAACTGGGATTGTGTTGGAGAAAATCCTTCTGAGTTTCTCAGATACTCCAGCAACATAAGGGGTAAAGTTTTACCTTCTTTTCCAACAATAACTTAAATCCCACACTTTGTTCTTTGAATTGAGAAAACTCTTTGGATGAGAAGTGAAATGTCTTCAGCTACAAAACAGAAGTTGTTTTTAAATCAAAACAAGTTGACTCAGTCAGTAAGCACAGATTTTGTTAATGAGTAGCACCTAAACTACTACCACACAAAAGAATGGCTCAGTATCTTTAATATGATGGATCCATTGCCATTTGTGTGTGTTCTAAAGTTGAGTAGCCATGGCAGCCATCTTGAATCAGATAGACACCAAGTTAATTGGTTGTAGAAGTGCATTCAGTGAGTTTCAGTTTCATCAACTATCACTCAGAGCACGTGATGGGAATAACTCGACTACTACTCACAACTTATAACTCAGTTTCTGTACGTTTGAAGACATTATAGCCATTTTTGTGTTTTCTAGTGTCAGTTGGTTAAGGCAGCCATCTTTATTTTGGTTGTAGTTGATCAATTTTAGATGTACGTCCAATGATTTTCTGTTAATTTTCTTTTTAAAATTGTCCACTGGTTTGAGATATGTTGGAAACAGATATGATCACTTACTTTCTCCTAAGTAATATGTAATTGCTTCTTGTTACCAGAGCACATGTTGGAGTAAACACCATCTGTGCAAATACAAAGTTTCATAAAAAGTGATAAGTAAATAGGCTATTTCCAGACACTATCGTTGAGTTTTGGACTGCAGATTTAAGGCTTTGGATTTGTCATTTGATTGTTATGAATTAATTTTTAGTCCTGAGGTGATGAAATAATCCATTTTTTTTATTTATTTTTTTATGCTATGTAACTTCAACCTTTAAAAACAGAATGCTCTGGCTTTGTTTCCATCGTCTAATTTGTGACAACTCAACCAGAGTTCATATCTTCTGATTCAAAGCAATCACACGCAGAAAGAATTCAAATAAACGTTCTTGGCTTACAAAGCAAGTGAAGCATTCATTCTGCTGTTTAAGTTACCTATGAGCAACTTTATCTCAATTTCCCCCCCATCGCTCTCTTGTTTGACCAGCATTTGCGTTCTTAACTCTGTCTTAAAAAGACTTGGCTCAGCAGCTTTGGATGGAAAATAAATTAGTCTTCAGCTTCAAACAGAGCAACACCAAGGCAACACTTTCTCGTGCCAAGGGTCTGCCTCGCTTTCTTTAAGGCAGGCTGTGAGGGGAGTTTTAACAAGCATGAGCTCCATCTCAGATATTTTGGAATAAAGGATTGGTCTCTTTGCCCTTCTCATGTACCATTTCTAAAAAAAAAAAGAAAAAAAAAGACATAGGTCATTTTAAAAAGTTTGCTTCCTTTTCTTGTACTGAAGCAGATGGAGAGGAAACGTCTATTTTTCTACTCGATTGGATTTGAAGCGAAAAGCTCGACTGACTTTCCAAGAAATCTGCGAGGCAAATGTCAGCAATTACTTCTGTCAGCCATCTTCCTGTTCGTTTGTTTACCTTGGAGACCATACCTCGTTGTTATTGACCTGGAGCGTGGAAAAGGTCACAGGATTAAAGATGACAGCCGCCGTGGTAACCATGGAAACTCCCTCCCATCCTGCCTCTACGTTCAAACCCAGAACCAGTCAGTGGTTTAAACTTTGATGCTGGCTGTTAAACAGGTCAGAGTTACAGTTGTGTGCCACGTATAGCTCTTCTGTATTTACTTCTTTCGGTGGACAACTCTTAATTTGGCTACAGTTCCTGTTTCACTATGGTGTTTCCTCATTAGCAACACTCGCTGTTCAAGAGAATTACAGCAGCACCGACATACGGCAACAAACACTGAAAGTGTATAGTAGAGTTTCTGCTGTTTGGCACTGTCGGATATGTTATTGGCGTTTAAGGAAGACTGCGACAGCGGCTTCTGCCATCGCAAAGCTGCCGACCTTATGTGAAGGATCAGTTCATACTTTGAGTTCTCAGACTCAGCTGATTTACGAGCTCAGCCGTAAGATGGAAGCAATTTTTGAGAATTGTAGGCCCCTTGCAGCTTTGGAACTGGCCAGCATGTTGGGATCGACTTTGGGGGAAGCTAATAAGCACGGACCAGTGGAAAGCCCACAAATCTAGCCAGTTTGGATATTAAAAGTACCATCAGAACTCGAGGCTGCCTGCACAAAAACAACTGTGGCTTACATGAATCCCACTACTACGTTCGGCCTTTTAGCAGGCAAACTAGTAAAATTTCTCCTGGGATATCGAGAACTTCTGTGATTGCTTATCAGAGCTGTACCGGCTGACGCCAACATCTTCTCAGGACTATGGTGCTATCTGGAAGTGCTTCATGGACAACTCACTGTCTTGTTGTCAACTGCATATGAAACTTGTTATAAATGTGCATGCTGGTAGTTTTTTAATGTCTTAAATCATGTCCTGATAAGGACAAGGTGGGAAGAGATCTTTTTTTTAATACCACTACCCTTTCCTCATGGTCTTTGCCCTTTTCTATCTAAAGAATAAGGGGCTGCGCTCCCAGGAGCCGCAGTCAAGTGCACTCTGCCCATCTTTCAGATGACTGTATGGAATATAATCTCGCTGTACTTGGGTGCAATGATTATAAAGCTTATTCTTATTCTGAAGTGTGCTTCATCCTCATCGCATGCTTCAAATAATAGAAAAACATTCAGGTGAACTTGTTTTATTCATAATTTAGTTTAATGCATTTTGCATAAAGCCTTTATTGTGTACATTGTTTATTCTAAATCAGGTTTTATGAAATGTCATTTTAAAACGAGACCAGTTTGAAAGATTAAAAAAAACTATTGATTATTACGTTTTATGCCATTAGCTCAACAATTTCTTTAAGGTTTTACATGTTCAACTTCACATGTCTGTCTGTGGACCAGATGTTTGTGTGGTTTTGGTTGGAACCATTTGCATCCGGTTGGAACGAGTGTCTCACTTGGTGGTAACACAACATGAGCTCTATAGATAAGTGTTCTGAACATGCACCTGGCCGTCACCATATTCTTTTAAACAGAACCCTGAATGTTGATTTCAAGCCATATATTGGTTCTGTGACTCACCAGAGTTCCATTGCTTCACATTTTTGGAAAATAACATACTTATGTTCTTCCGGACTTTCTCAGCTCCTTGGCTCATCTAAAACATGCCGTTGTAGTTTTGCTCTTTGAAGTCCTCCTCTGAGACTTTTCAGAGAGTGGTCCTTGTTCTTACCGGTTTTCTGAAAGCAGAATGTCAATCCACTTACTAAAACAGTTTGTTGCTCTCGGCTGACGATGGTGACGTCTCCAGTCGTTCAGTTTGTATAAATGGAAAATGGGTCTGAAAGCATGAATGTTGGCAGCACCAATGTCTGCAGCAGGAAAAAGAAAACTTTTTATAAATTATTGCTCTGCTCATTTATTTACCAATGTCCTAGTCAGATTTCGTGGTCGTGTTGGGACTCCGAGCAGATTAGCTTTAAAATTGTGCTAAAGTGATGTTGGCTTAACAGAAACTGTTGTGAAATGTCCATTTCCTGGACTTTTTGGCTCCCAGGGATTATCTATACTTATGAAACACATTCATCTGACTTTTAACAACGAAACATCGTGTTACTGTACAGAGCTGAGGGTTTGTTTTGTTTACTCTTGACTAGCTTTAGACTGATAATTGGATCAATTAGTGAGGCCAATGTTTGTCTTTTTTTAAGAAATAGCCACATTTGTGTAGAATTGGCAGACATACACATAAATATATCCCAAAGTTCTAACGTCTACTAACTGTGCCTATTTGTACATTGCTAAAATGAAGTTGACTTGTTCCTTGAGGGGTGTTTCAAAGGTTTTGGATTCTCTGGTATTCTTACTGTTGACTAGCAGATCGCCGTAAAAAGACGAAACGTTTCGTTTGTTGTCCTTGTAGTGTCCGGGAATAAAGAAGACATCACTCACCCCTCCGTTGAGCTCCACCTATCATTCATTCATTCATTTATTCACCCTCTGCGCTGCATCTTCAACATGCAGAAGAGTCTGTTCAGTCCTAGACTGCTGTCACAATCTTGGTCCACAAACTGACTGAGGAATTCTGTTGTCCCTCTGAACATTTGACTTTAAAACATCTCGTTAACAAGGGGAGGAACTTGATACGTGCATTTTAAGGGTTTCAAGGTAGACTTCCTGCATCATATGTTTCGTGTTGTCACGTTGTGTCTGTAGCTGCTGCTGGTGGATTTCTGTGTCCCTTGGGATTAATAAAGTATCTACCTAGCACCTATGTTATTTCACTAATCAACTCAGAAGTTTTCCTTTCGGTCAGTACACTCAATACAACACATGCATATGGGGATTGCGCCATCGCGAGACCCAATCAATACATGTGTTGTACCTTGTTTCCCTCCCTCAGGGAGTATTGGTTATATTCATAACCTCCAGATCTGGGAAAATAAAGAAAATGAAGTAAACCCAGCGAGCATGTGTACTGTTCGTTCCTGGCTGATCCCATCCTTGTCTTGTAACTTGTCAGTTTGGTTATCAAGCATGACTTCAGCCCAGTGTTTAGGGAGGTTGTCTTCCAAAGGGGGTACCTGGGGTCCTGCACGCTGAGCTGAGGTGTGGTTGGGTTAGACGCTGCACCTCTTTTCCCTAGTCTGTCTGTTAGTGAGTGAGAAAGTGAATTATGAAGAGCGCAAATATGTAGTAGAACGTATTGAGTGTATGTGAATGAGTGAACAGAAGACGCTTATAAAGTGTTTTGCAAAACCTGGATGTCATTTAAAAAATCTGTAGGAGATGCTTTGAGATACGCCATAGCTTACATGTAAAGTAGAGTTCAGACGTCTTGTCAGTTTTACATTTTTGCCAGTTTTCATAAAACATATTTACTCAGTGCTTTTTGTGTGCACCCTTTAATTGAATAATAAATCTAAGTCCACATCTCTCAGTCTTTCCCTCCATTTCCTCATATTACTCTTTCAAAGAGTGACCGAAGATAACACAGGCACCATTAAGTGGCATAAATCTAGCCTTTTCTAAGGCAACATGTCTTTTTTGGAGCAATTTGCAGCTTCTCAGCGCTCCCTTTCATGCATAATGTAATGGTTTTAGTCTGACTGATCAGGGCAGAGACGTGGTGAACGGGGAGATTGTGGCTAACTGCTCGTTATGCCGTACGTCTCATTAGCTCATCAGCGAGCAGCCAGTTCATCATTAAGGGTAATATGTGATTAAACATTTATCTGGTCCACGGTCACCGCTGTGCTGCATTCGAGCTACATGACAGAGTGACTGGAGTTAAAGGCCAACCATCATCCCGACCATTTTTCTCCGGTTCTATTCAAGATGGTTTGTTTTTCTTGATTTGGAGTTTGTTGTTTTTTTAAACTGAAAGTTTCAAGTGAACGAAAGTTACCACGGTTTTCTTAACTCGCTCGTTTTAATAAACGAGCCTTTTATGTAATCAAATTTTAACTTTTATTTTAAAAGCTTCTGATTTTTGTGCTTCCTCGCCTGTTTTCTTGAATCTGGTGATTCATCACCTCCTTCTGAGTTTGTTGTTTGATTGATTTTTAATTTGTCTGTAGCCAGGCTGTCAGAGCGGCTGTGGATGAGTGGTTAGAGCAGTTGTCCTTCAGTGCAAGAGTTGGGGGTTCAATTCCACCAGCAGTCACATGCTGACGTGTCCCTGGGTAAGATACTGAACTCCTCATTGCCTCCGATGTGTGTCCCATTGGTGTACAAATGTGATAAAGCACTGATTAATTTTTGTATAGATCTAGTAGAGAGCTGTATGAATGGGTAAACGAGGACACAGATTGTGTTGTAAAGCACTTTGAGTATCTTGATAAGATAGAAAAGCACTATATAAGTACAGTCCATTTACCATTTAGTGCATTCCTGTTTTTCCTCATGGTCGTAGCTTCCGGCGGTCACTTCATCTTGTTACCGATGTGTCGTGAACTTTGGGTTTTGGCTGCGACTTTATTTTTTGATTACCACTTGGAAGCGAGTGGTTTCTGGGTTCTTATGTCAGAATATTAACACTCTTCCCTCTGAAAATGTTTAAAACCAATTTACATAGTACTCATTACACAAGGTGGATGGTAAAGTTGTGGTCAGGACTGGGAAATGAATGTGACTAACTATGATCAGTGGTTTATGGACCACTGGTTTGAAACTTTTATGGACAGAATTTCTCAGTGCAGCCAGGGGGTGGAGGGATTCCAGTTCGGTGGCCTCAATATTCCTTCTCTGCTCTTTGCAAATGACGTGGTCCTGTTGGCATCATCGTGCCATGATCTTCAGCTCTCACTGGAGCGATTCACAGCTGAGTGTGAAGCAGCTGGGATAAGAATCATAACCACCAAATCTGAGGCCATGGTCCTCAGTCGGAAAAAGGTGGATTGCTCTCCTTAGGTCATGGGTGAGGTTCTGCCTCAAGTGAAGGACTTCAAGCATCTCTGGGTTTTGCTGACATTTTGAGTGAAGAATGTAGTGCAAGATTGATGGATTGGTGCAGCGTCGCCGTCTACAGTATTGCTTACTCTGTGCCGGTCCATTGTGGTGAAGAGGGAGCTGAGCTGTAAGGCAAAGCTCTCTGTTTACCAGTCAGTCTACGTTCCTACCTTCACCTGTGGTCACAAACTCTGAGTAGTGACCGAAAGAATGAGATTGGGGATATGGTCGGTCGAAATGAGTTTCATCTGTAGGGTAGCTGGTCTCTCCCTTGGAGATAGTGTGAGAAGTTCAGTTATCCAGGAGAGAATCTGAGCAGAACTGCTGCTCCTCCACATCGAGAGGAGCCAGTTGAGGTGGTTCATCTGGTAAGGATGCTTCCTGGGCATCTCCCTAGGACAGTGCTTCAGGCATGTCCGACTGGAAGGAGACCCCAGGGAAGACCCAGGACACTGTGGAGAGACCATGTGTCTCGGTTGGCCTGGGAACACCTTGGAGTCCTCTCTGAAGAGCTGGAAGATGTGGCTGTGGAAAGATGTCTGGTCCTCCCTGATCAAGTTGCTGCCCCCACGACCCAATTTCAGAACAAACAGAAGATGATGGATGGACTGAAACAAAGTGTTGCACTGACCTCTTGATTTTTTAAAAATTATTATATTTTTATTGTATACCCGTCAAAAGACAGACATCCTATGGAATAGTCACCATCCGCATGTTTTCCATAAACTTGTTCTTGTCTGGGCCACAACTTCTGATCTGCTCAAGATAATTTAATGAAACTTGCTACACATTTGTGCCTCCACTAGAAAGCGTGTTGCATAATCTTTGCATACCCCAGCATACCCAGGTCAAGGTGTCAGGTCAAGGTCAAAGGTTACACAAGGTCTTTGCTTCTGTGGGTTAATTTTTTTTTTTGTTGACAATATCAGTTTGTTTATTTCATAAAGTTCTGAACTTTTTGACTGAACTGTTGACATGATGGATGTCGTAGCGAGGCTCAAGAAATTTAAAGCCAGCGCATCAACATTCAGACGTAGATCCAGAGCTTTAAAAACTCCTACAGTTTGTGTTATTGCTCTAGAACGCCCTGAATTATCTGATAAAGATTATTTGAATGCTGCTGTTATCGGTGTTTGAACCAAGCTGTTTTTCTAGCTTGTAGAAGACGTTCACGTTCGGATGACGTCATTTTAAGAGCGTTAAAAAGTTAGACGCGTTGCCTGCGGAAGATCCAGTCTCTGTGAAACATTGTCGACACACAGCTTTGGATTTGTTTGCTTGTCTTTTAACAAGAAAAGCCATAATGTCCCCAAACATGAGACCACAACCACAGACATAAATATGTTTACGCTTAAATTGTTTGTCTATGACTGCAACCAGATGCTAGGCTGCTAATGCTACGTGCTGCAAAATAATAGTGCCGTGCTGAAACATGCTTAGGAATTTTAGTTCCGCAGCAGATAATCTGTCATTAATAAATTTTAACGAGTGATAAAATGACCAAAACGGTTCGGTACACCCACTACTTGTACACCTAGTTAGCAAATAGCGTGCCTTAAGCTAGCTGCTGCCGCGTCGTCCAGTCACGTCTTGTCACGTGTACATGTAGTTAGTTCCCTGGTGCAGAAGCTCTCCTTTCTTGGACTGAGTCCCACGTGCTGAGCCCCCTCCTGTTCAATTTGCTGACATGTGACTGCTCGGCCAGACACCCCCAGCTGCCATATAGTGAAGTTTGCGGACGCCGCCGCAGTAGTGGGACGCATCACTAACTGTGATGAGTCCAAATACAGAGAGGAGTTAGAACACCTGGTGCAGTGGTGCAGGGACAATAATCTGCATCAGTGTGAAGAAAACCAAGGAGGTGGTGGTGGATTTCAGAAGGAAGAAGCATCCTCTTCGTCCCCTCCACATCGGAGGAGCAGCTGTGGAGGTGGTCTACAGGTACCTGGTCAAGAAGGCCAACCAGCGTCTCTACTTCCTCAGGAAGCTGTGGAGAGCGTGTTTGTGTTGTCGTTTTTACTCTAGTTTTTGATGACTATTTTAGTAAAAATAAATAAAAAAAAGATTGTAATTTTAAAACTGAAGAAATAAAAAATCAGATTGTAATTTTAAAAATAAACAGATTGTGATTTTAAAAATAAACAAAAAAACAGAACACAGGAGGCTTCATCAATGGAACAAAGGTCCATTGATGTCTGTGACATCATCATGATGATGTCACAGAGATCAATGGATCAAAGGATGTGACGTCACCGTGTGACATCATCCAACCTTGTGTATATATACCAGAACACGCCTCAGAAGCTCATATCACTTGAAACACTTCCCAGAGAAGCATTGTTTTTTAGTGTAGCACGTTTTTGGCAGTGAATTTTGGAAAATGTCTTATCAGAGACGATCTAATCCGAGACAAGTCAGGAACCACGGAGCCCAGATGGAGCAACCGTCTGTCTCTCACGAGATCGACCGGCTGAACGCCCTCCTCACCGAGTCTAATAAAAGGTCGTTCAGCGAGCACCATCGTGCGAACCAGCTGTCAAAGGAGCTTGAGGACACCAAAGCTCAGCTGGAAAAACAGAAGAACCTCAAGGAAGTTTTTATTTACAAAATGACTGAGGTCAGAGAAGACCTGGCGAGACTGGAGAGGTATTCCAATCCAGAAACTCTAAGTTCTGCCAGGATTGGCTCCAAGGTACGTAGTACCATTCAACGAAATACCTTGAAGTACCTTCAGAGGGACTACGAGGATCTCAAAGTGGCTTACGTGAACAGCCAAGAAAAGTTTTCATCTGAACTCCGGCTGGAGAAAGAGAAAACTGAGGCTCTCCAGCGGCTGCTGGATGAAGCCAAACTGGCAAATGATGAAATGAGCAACAAACACCAAGTGGAAGTTGCCTCACTTCGTCAGCAGACTGTGACGCTGCAGGATCAGGCCACGGAAAACGAGCGCCAAAAGGATCTTCTGAAAGTGGCCATTGACGAGGAGATCCAGGTTCTGCGTAAGGTCTCCAAAGACGCAGAGGCCAAACTGAAGAAAGAGCTGGAACAAATGTCAACATCATTCGACCAACTCAAAGTCGACAACGACTTGGATGTTGAGGCGCTTAAGTTGGTGTCAACAACGTTCCTAAACCAGCTCAGCGAAGAGATTCAGCCCAGAGAGAAGAAGAACTCTTTCTGGAAGAGAACGAGACGTTTCTTTGGTCTCGGAAAGTCTGGAAGTTGGAAGAAAAACAAGAACGCTTCCACCTGAAAGCTCCTCTCTTCGCACGCGCACACACACACACACACACACACACACACACACACACACACACACACACACACACACATACATTTAAACAAATTTACAACACAGACCAGTGACTTTAAGTTATTGTCATCTTTTAAAAAACGAGCAGCGCGGTGATGGCGGCCGAACACCGTTACCGTCGTGCTGTGTGGGTTTTTCCCCGAGAACTCCGGTTTCCCCCACTTACACTAATTTATTCACTGGTCATTACACTTGCACATAAAACACACACAACATCCACACAACATATACACACACAACACACAAATATAAAACACACAAAAACATAAAACACACACACACACAACATACATACACAACACACACACACACAACATACATACACAACACACACACACACAACATACATACACAAAATACACACACACACACAACATACATACACAACACACACACACACATCACCCCGTTGAATCGCCACCTTATCGTGGTGGAGGTGTTTGCGTGTCCCAGTGATCCCAGTAGCCATGTTGGTGGGGACTGTTTGGGGCCAGACTAAGAGCGATTCAGAAACCTTTGTTTATTATTGTTTATTATTGACAAACATGGTTGGACAAGCTAAATATTTCAGAACGTAAAAGCTGCAAAACTACCAAAAGTCATAGCTGTAATGTTGAACTAGGTCAAACATGTCTTCAGAGAAGAAATCATGTCTGGACCAGTGATCTGATCTGATCAGGTGTGAATGCTCAATAACCCTTCAGACAATCAATAAAGTTCTAGACATTTTCATGTTGGCAAAGATTAGCTGTGACGGCCATCTTTAATTATCCCCAAATATTAGTCCGTTGGAGAGATCACATTCAAATTCAGGGACATCAAAGTCCATATGACGTCACAATGTCTGTGACATCATTATTCGTGATGTCACATAGACATTGATGTCCACGCATCAAAGTCCATGACGTCACAACGTCTGTGACATCATGATGTCACATAGACATTGTGATGTCTACGAGATATGTCATAAGTGTCTCTTTAGACGTGTTGCAGATCCAGTCTCAGTGAAACGTTGACACACAGCTTTGGATTTGCTCGCTTGTCTTTTAACAAGAAAGCCGTAATGTTCCCAAACAAGAGACCGCAACCACAGACATTGATACGTTTACGCTTAAATTGTTTATGTCTATGACAGCAACCAGATGCTATGCTGCTAATGCTACATAGCGCCGTGCTGAAACACGCGTAGGAATTTTAGTTCCGCGGCAGATAATCTCTCATTAATAAATTTTAATGAGTAAGAAAATGACAAACGGTTCACAGGTGGACCGAACCGAACATGCCGTACCAAAACGGTTCGGTACACCGATGTGTACCGTTACAACACCATAATATTTGTATGGGGTTATTTTGGTGGATTTGCAGCTCTCTTTTAAGCCTCATGTCAAAAACTTAGTACAGAAACTAATGAAACTGTTTCTCTTTTAGAAACAGATCGTGTCTAACTGAAACACCTTGGAACTGCTGCAGTCCTTCCCTTCATTGATTGCGGTGACGTCATTTACATGAACGCTCCTACAACCACCTTGCAGATGTTGGATGTTGTCTATCACAGTGCACTAAGATTCATAACTGGCTGTGATTATCGTACCCACCACTGCACCCAGTACTCACTGGTTAACTGGACATCA
>JARVGV010000694.1:5301638-5322651 GCA_031762435.1 Hypsolebias longignatus
TTTTCAGCCACTAGAGGGCTCTCGACTAATATTGCAAGCCAAGTGTCTTGTTTATTGGTAAAAGTGGCTACAAGAAATTTTAGATTTGCATTTGAATCATTTTAAAAGCCTTTTTAAACATTAGCTGGGAGGAGAGCTCTGTGGGCTGTGACTGCTTGTTGGAGACACAAAATAATGATAAAAAAATAAGAACAATTTATTTTGCAATTTTAATAAAGTCTGAATGTTTGTGCCCGGTGAGCTGTATGGCTGTGTTTTATGTGAGTTAGTGAAAATTACACCTTATTACTGTGCGCAGGGCTTAAAATGTGTTTGACATAACAGTACTTCATCTAGCTACGTAACGGTCACTAATGGTGGACCACAAGGCTCAGTTTTAGGACCCACTCTTTTTACAATTTATATATCTAGGTCAAAACATTCCTGACACCTCCTTGCATCTCTATACTGACGACACTGTTGTTTATTGCCGAGCTAACACAGTTGCCAAGGTTTTCCAGCTTCTACAGTCTGCATTTAACATCATTCACTTTGATTTATTCCACCTCTAACTGGTGCTAAATTATTATTAAAACCAAAGGGATGTTGTTTTCAAACAGGAAGTCAGTGCCAGCAACTCTTCGTCCTATCTCATCCATGCATGGTGTTCCTATTGAGCTTGTGGAGTCTTACTTGGGAATTTTGGTCGATGCACATTTCCTTTTTAAACCACATATCAAAAACTATCTAGTTAAAATAGGGTTCCTATTTCAGAAATGGATCTTGCTAAACTCTGAATGCCAGAAAACACATTGTGGCTGATATTTTTCTAACGGCCATTGATTTTGTGACATTATTTACATGAATGCCCATGCCAGCTCTTTGCAGATGTTGGAGGCTGTCTGTCATGGTGCGCTAAGATTCATAACTTCACTGCACCCTGTACTCATTGGTCAGTTGGTTATCATTATCTACACGCAGACTCTTACACTGGTTCATTTTCATCTATAAATCACTCCTTGGTCTGCTACATTCTTTTATCTCCTACCACATGTCACGTCGTCAGTGCAGTTACAGAGTGCACTCTCAGGACATCATTACCCGCAGCGTCCCCTCAGTGCGGACTGAACTTGGCAAAAAGGCATTTTCTTACTTTGCTTCTGTAACCTGGAACATCTTGCAACAGGAACTGAAGTTTTTCACCTTGATATCTTTACAGGATTTTAAACATTTGATAATGTCAGTGGAGACACCAATGAAACATTTTTAGTATTTTACCTTGATTTGTATGGCACCTTGATTTATTGTTTTACAACATGACTTGTATTTTAATTACATTTTTACAATATATGTTGTCTGTCTAAAACATGTCTCTCTTGTAAATGAGTCCTCATAACTCAATGAGATTAACCTGTATAAATAAAGGTTGAATGAAAAAAACAACTGAATTTGCTTTGCGTTGTTCACGTCGGCTCATTTTGTTCTCTCGGTGGCAGCTAAAGCAGCTTCTGTGTCAGATCAGAAGTAAAGGCAGAGGAGAAAATTAATGCTCAAAAGTTATAAAAGTGTACAAAGAAAAATAGATTTAGAAAACTGAGCTTTTCCTAAGACGAGTAGAGAAATCAATCTGCATCTTTTTTTGCCCTCACCGTGTTTGGCTCTATAAGAGCAGAAATCTTCATTCTCAGTAATAAATGTGGTAAACGCTCAAATCACGGCTGTTTGAGAAATGAACGTTGAAGTTCGTTACTCTGTTTGACATGTTTGGTGCCAAAGTTTAGCTCTTTGAAGACAGATGCCATTTTTACTCTAAATTACTTAGTTTTTTTAAACTCTGAGCATCTTTAAATTTACACTCTGTTTGCCATTAGTGTCTTATTGCCTTTAAGTTCAGTTTTATTTAATATGTTCATTCTTGTGTAAAAACTAAGGTATTTTATGTAGTTGAATCATCAGGTTCACAAGCAAATAACTGCATGCAAACTGTGCCTTTTTGTTTTAAAGTTACCGTATATGCAAATTTAATAATTATGATTTTGCTCATCACAAATCGTTCTGGATATTTTCTGTTTGTGATACTTGTACTCCTGCTCCTTACCGTTGCGTTGGATACTGTTGATCACAGTATCCTTTTGTCGCAGTTAGAACACTGGGTTGGGATTACACGTGCAGCATTGGAATGGTTCCGTTCTTATGAGTGACAGGAGATTTTGTGTTCATGTTGGAAATACTTTATCTTCATCAGTGCCTCTTACCTGCGGAGTTCCACAGGGCTTGATAATTGGACCTCTTCTGTTTTCACTGTATCTACTCCCTTTGGGGTCTATCTGGAGGGAGTATGGTATATATTTTCACTGCTATGCTGATTGTCAGATTTATCTGCCCTTCAAACTTAATAGTTCTTGCTCCATTCACCCTCTGTTAAGTTGTTTTGATGACATTAAGGCATGGATTGCTGCATTTTTTTATTTTTTTTATTTTAAAGATCAGAAAACTGAAGTTATTGTGTTTAGTCCTAGCTTCACTGCTGTCTCTGTTCTTGTAAACCTCGACTCTCTTCAGCCCTATCTTAAGCAGCCTGTTACGAATCTCTGAATGGTTTTAGACTCTGATTTTAAGTTTAATAAACTGATGAAAAGGTTCTTCCAGTTAAGGCAGATAGTTAAGCTCAAGTCAGCGTTGACCAGATCTTACCTTGAAAAACTATTCCATGCATTCATTGCAACCCGACTATTGTAACGTGCTTTATGTTGGGAGCAGTCAGGTCTCCCTTTCACTTCTGCAGCTCGTCACTATTGAATATACCATTTTTAAATGTGTGCTTTATAAATAAAATTGACTTGACATTGACAAATTAAATTTGGACCTTTTGACTTTAAAGTTTGATTATCTCTGATCGAAACCATATAAATACTCTAAACCAGAGAATGGTTTTGACTGTAAAACATTTATATGGTGGTGAAATATGAAGCAGATTTTGTTCCTTTTTGTTTTGTTTCAGGAAGATTAGAATGATGAGAAAGAGGAGACTTGGACTTCATTAAAACACACAATACAGTACTTTTTTTTTGTGGCACAGTTTAGACCCCTTTTTGATTAGCTGAAAATGTTCAGTTTAAGAACCACATTAGTCCTCCCTCTTCACATCTCACAGGTTAGAGACACCCCTCCCCCCAGTTCGAACACTCATAATGTAGGAGAAATTGGTAAATTATGATTTAGCCTCAACATATTGAGCTGTTAACTGTGACACATTACTTGCTCTCATAAAATCCTTTTACTCCTCTACCTTAAGCTGAACTTGACATCAGTAACAGAAACTGTAAACTGCATGAAGCAGATGTACTTATGGAGGCATGAGACAACTTCTCTGTGCATGTGATGCTGTAGACACAAGTACAAAAGATGGTGCACGGTGAGTGACGGTGCCTCTGAAGCCACAATCTGGAGCACTTTCCTCGAGGCTTGGCCTTGGGCTTTACCTTGTCACAAATCATTATCAGCAATTACAGAACACGACAAAAAGCTCATCTGCTGCTTTTTTCATTTCACAGAAGTCTCACAGGAGATCATTTGGAATACCTTTGAGAAAGACGTAGAAACATAACTTTTTTATGAACTCGACTCTGGGGTTAGAAGCATTTGTAATGTGGAGGGACTGGTGTGGTGGTCTGGGGGTCCTCCCCCAGAAAGTTTTCCATAGGGTATATGACACAATGCATTCTGGTGCATTTTAATGGGTCATTAAACATCTGCATTTACTTAATTAAACACTCGATTCAATAACTATTTTAGAAGAAATTGTATAAAAAAAACAGAAGTAGCCTGACCAACAGCTCCTCTTGTGTGAATATCCATTCAGCCTTTATTTAAATTGGTTAGTTCCCATTGAGCATCGAGGACTCTTTTACAAGGGAGACCTGTTACATACAGACAAAAAGTAGACAAGCAAAAGAGAACGCTGCCAAAAAAAAAAAAAAAAAGACCTTGCAACATAAACAGCAACATATGATGACATAATTAATTTATGCTTGAGGTCAACAAAGGCAGTGAGTTATCCGTGGACACTGCCAGAAAACAAACATATTTTTAAATGTGAGGTCCCCATGACATAATTGTTGTGACACCAATGACACTTGATATAGACCAGAAGTAAAACACTTTCGGGCGAAATAAGTCGATTAGTTTTTTTTAAAGTTGAGTGTAGTCACCCTCATAAGAATCCTAAAGCGATATCTGAAGATATATATAATAAAAGGCAACTTGACTTTTTCTTGTTAGTTGATTTTTCATGTATCTGAAAAGCATTTTTATAAAATAAATAAATAAATAAATAAATAAATAAATAAATAAATAAATAAATTTTAAAAATGCATATAGGCCTATACTGTACATCTAAACTTCAGTTAAGAGTAGTATGCGCAAGTGTACATCAAAGCTGGTTTGGAACGTAACTGCTATATTTTAGATTATTCTTGTACAGTATTTGTGTTTAAGGCGAAGTGGATGATGATGTAGTGATGATTCTATCTGAATTCTTGTAATAAGTTATTTAAATATGGTCAGACATAATGTAGAAATTCAGTTTATCTATCCTCCAAATCACATTTTTTGCAATTTGAAGCTTTTTGACTTGGGAGTATAAAGAAGCAGTCCACCACAGCAGTCACCATATTGTACCTGCTTCAGCCCCACTTCTGTCTATTTTGCACCCACCTTCATAATAATCCCAGAGACATTTAATCTAATGGTGAATCTGAATAACCCTGAGTTTCAAGACAGAATAAATAAAGAAAATGTATTCTATTCAAATTATGCACTAAGCTCCTAAAATAATGAATATGGTTGCTTAAAGACACAGTTGTGTTTTCTTTGTGTTTCATACAAGCAGTTTCTGTTTTAACCTCCACTGTTGAAACACTGTGCCAGACACGAGCGTATTTTTCACACTGTGGCATATTTTACACCCCAATGCAGATATGGTACCTCTGCAGAACAGAAAAGTACATGCAGGTTCAGTCACTATGTAACAAGATGAGGTGGGAGGTAAAGTGGCCCGTTACGGTCAATGGACTTGATGTATTCAGATGTGTAGGTTCTCAAAGGTTCATGCAGAACTGTGTGCATGAGGGAAATTGTGGTGCATGAGTACAAACTGGTTACCATTTATGTACATTGTTGTGAAAGAGTAACATAACCATACCCAAATGGTACAAAATAACAACTGGGTACAAAAATGTCAACTGATGAATACAAAGTAGAAGCAGATGGACAAAGTGACCAAAACTTATTTGTCTTTACCCCAAATTGTTTCCTTATGGTTCAACTGAAATCTTACTTTCACATGAGCAAGACTGTGGCACGTGTACCTGGTTTTATTTCATCAATCATAATTCAAAACTGATAATTGAGTTGCAACAAAAAAAGAAAAGTTAATATGGCTAATATTCAAATTGGGCGTTGGTATCAACAGCATTGAGAGTTCACTTGGATTACTCTGAATATATTCTTAGCATGAATGACCAATATTTAGAATATAAAATACAGGATTTATTGCGTTTTTTTTTTTTTTTTTTTATTGTGCTGAAGATGCCTTTTCAACATATTGTTTAGTCCAAATTATTATTCTATTTTCTTAGTTGTTTTTAGATTTTCTCTTACACCTTATACAACCACTACTGAAATGGTTTAATGGTTTATATTGCTTATATTACTCTTTTGTCTCACATTAGATTTGCACTGATGTAGATAATTTACATTCAGTGACAAAGCAATGCCACTCAGGGTTTGGGCCTTTTTGTTGCGTTTAAAAACAAGTAATTAGAATAGAGTAGGCCATAATGTGATAAACTCAACATAAATGTGAAGCTTTATACAAGTCAAAACTTAGACGTTAATAGTATGAAGCATTTCTAAAACAAATTTCCTAAGAAACTTGAACCAAACTAAAGACGGTATTCAGATCTCAGATCCAACAGACTGCTTTAAGAGTTCCCACAAGCACTGTTGCACATGAACACATCATCCAACAACATCTCCTGATTAGGCCTTGAAGATTGATATCAGTGCAATTAGTCACTTCACAAAAACGTCTCTGAAACTAATGAATTGTTTGCGTTTCACATCACACATTAGACACAATAAGACAATAATCTTGGAACCAGTTTTACATGCAAATGCTTTTTTCTTGTTACGCCCTCAGCTGTCTTGCCTGCTTTATATTCCTTTTTAGCTTTGCAATAATAATGATTCTGACTTGCACAACAACAACAAAGTACACTTGTTTGTTCCCTTGCTTACAGATAATGCACTCAAGTATGGAGCACCAGCTGTTGCCTGCAGTACAGTATGCTAATTACCCCCAGCTTTGGAAAAAAAATTGATGAGCAAAGGAGCATACAGTATTGCCAGTATTGTGTGAAGTACAGATATATGAAGAGCTTTTTTCAGTTCAAAGTTGTAACACCGGAATTTGAGGTGTTTTTTTTTTTTTTTTTTACAAAAACCCTTAGATAAAACGGTTTATTAATTCATTCATTCTTCTTACCTGAGGAAAAAAATTACAATATTTAAAAACACCTCACACAAATGAGCACATAGTGACATAGACATTCTGCAGAGTGGAGGGGGGGAGGGGAGCACCGATAACGGTGAGCAATGTCCATAGAAGCTCTCGAGGGCACTGTAAGAGTTCTGATAAGGATGGAATAATCAGCCAGCTCCCTCCGATGAGATCCGTAAACATTCTCGAGGTATGTCGTGGAATGGCCAAGGTCAACACTAATGAGAAACCAAGAGTCCTGAAATGATGACAGAATGTTTATTCAGCTGGTTCACTCTGGTTGACGGTGGAATTCCCCAGTGGGCGGGGTTGAGCATCAGATTACGTGTTTTCCAGGCGTATTCAGATAAGGTGGCCTTCAAGGCCAGCTGGGAGAGGCAGATTCAGATAAACACACAGTTGTTTTGGGGACAGGCAGAACATAATGACCTCTACCTTGAGTCTGTGTTGGTCCAAAAACGGTTCCAAAATGTCCAAATTATGTGGCCACACCGATGGAACGTGCCTAAGTAAAAAACCCAGAGATTTGATCCACTCTGCCCAAGGCAATTGAGTCTGAGTACACATTTAATAAAATGGGCGTAAACTAAACAAGTCTACAGTAAAAGCCGGTTTGGTTTGTTAAACATTTAAGTTGCAAATTTAAAAATAGTTGACCTAAAATGCCTTTTAAATACTATAACCATGAGACTTTATGTACAATGGCAAAGGCTCTGGTGTAGGCATCAGTTGCTGTCTGCCAGGACTTCCTGCGATTTGTCGCAGACAGCCCTAATCTCTGTGACCACTTTAACTTTGTGTGCAAATTGTGCCATGTAAGACAACTGAACTTGTGGCACTAAGTATATCAAGATTGTGATTAAAACAAAAAGGCTTTTCCACAAACCCTTAAAAGCGAGACACTTTCTGATCCTCGTGATGTGATTTTTGGAAAGATTCTTTCAAGGGGTTGATGTCAACTCTGTCAAAGCTGTCGACTGAGTAGTTTCAGTGATGGTTGATGCATGAATGGGGATCCCACCTACATGGCTCAGCTGTTTAATGTGGTGATAACAGACTGTTTGTGGGATCGGGATCAGGATTTAGACGTATAGTACAGTGTCCATTAAGCATTTTATGTGTAGCGTTCTATGTCAGTATCACTGTTTAAATTCATGCCATTTTTCATTCTTCAATGAAAGTTCAGCCCAGACAGACAGCCCATCAGGGCTGAGATGGTGTAGAGGTAGGGCAGCCAACTTGGGCAATTTGACTTCCTGCCATGCCCAAATCATGGTGTCCCTTAGCAAGACACCTAATCCCTAATTGCTTCCTGGTTGCTTACATAGCTACCCACAGCTCCACCTGGGTGTATCTCACATGCGGTGGGTTAAATGTAGAGAACTAGTTTCAGTATTGTATGGGAACATACAATTACGACAACACATTGCACGTATTATTAGGCTGGGGTGTAAAAGAGTTCACCGCTTAGTCAAGCTCCAAGGTATAATTAACCCAAAAATATTAGTATAGGTGCAATTGACTTGTACATGTGGACATGGAGCAGCATGCTGTTGCCTTTAAGAAGTTTTGTGCATAATGGTTTAGGTCAGAATCCAAAAATCGACAAAGAGCTTTGTGTTCAGTTGCTTTTTTAATTAGAGTGGATGGTGTTTGACCGGCAGCACGGTGGCATAGTTGGTTGAGTTGCCACCTCTGAACGAGAAGGTCGCCGGTGTGAATCCCGGCTGGGGGGCTATTCTGGATGGAGTTTGCATGTTCTCTCCATGCAAGTGTGGGTTTTCTCTGGGTACTCCGGTTTCCTCCCACAGACTAAAAACATGCATGTTAGACTGATTAACAACTGTAAATTGTCCGTAGGTGTGAGAGAGACTGTAAATAGTTTCTTTTTTTTTTCCCGTGTCCCTGTGATGGACCAGAGACCAGTCCAGGGCGTCCCCCGTCTCTCGTGCAGTGACTTCTGAGTATGGGCACCAGTTATTCTGAAAAGTAAGAAGTCTGTAAAAGATGATGGGTGGATGGATGGTTTAGGACCTCAGTCTTGTCTCTGCTTATCATGAATGTATTTCTCGTTCGCAGCAATGCGCAAAATGGCCGCGATTAGAGTCAGTTTCTCAAAACCCGAGGCCGTGGTTTTCAACTTTAAACAAGGTGGAATTCTTGTTTAATGTTACGAGTCTTGGCTTCAAGCAGAGGTGTTCAGGTGTCTGGGTATTTTTGTTTCTAGTGATGGGAGGATGGAGAGGAAGGTGGATCGACAAATCAGGACATTGTTCTAGTCTGTCATGATGGAGCTGCTCTGAAAGCACAAACTCTCAATTTACTGCTTCTAACCATCACCGATGGTCATGAGGTGGGGTTGTGCGATGGAGGGGTCCTATTTACAAGCCACTGAAATTGGCTTCTTCTGCAGAGCGCCGGGGCTCAGACTTAAAGGTGAGGGGAAGAGCTCCAATATCTAGGGCTGGAGTATCCAATGCTGGTCTTTGAGGGCCACTAGGTTTCCCTGCTCCAACACATCTGATTAAATGGTTGGATTATTTTTCATGCTTTGCAGAAGCTGCTAATAAACTATTGATCAAAATCAGGTATGTTGTAGCAGGAAAACCTTAACCATGCAGGGTAGTGTCCCTCAAGGACCATAATTGGATACCCTTGATCTAGGGGAGCACAGAGTAGACCACCTTCTCTGCATTTAAGGAGTGAGCTGAGGAGGTTTGAGTGCCTCCTAGGCTTATTTCTCTGAAGGTTTTTTTAGGCAGGTCCCACTGGGTGTAGCCCCCAGGGAAGACTGGAAGTGCTGCAAGGATTATATACAGTAGCCCCTATGGCCTGGAAACTCCTTAGGATCCTTTAAAATGAGCTGGAGAAAGTTGCTGGGAAGAGAGACGTTGAGATTTCTCTCCTGGACCTTTTGCATCTGCAACCAGAGCAGAGTGGCAAAATAGATACATTTCAACGTTTTACATTCCACAAAACCTCTGGAACTACGTTTATGATCCTTCTTTTGCTATGACTTGCCATGCAAAAGAGGGAGAAATAAAGTGGTGCGCAATTTTATTCATAATACTTTTGTGATTGGGGCGGCTGTGGCAGAGTGGTAAGAGCAGTCGTCCTCCAATGGGAGAGTTGGTGGTTTGATCCCACCAGCAGTCACATGCTGAAGTGTCCCTGGGCAAGACATTGAACCCTTCATTGCCTCAGATGTGTGTCCCATCAGTCAATGTGATCTAAAGCACTGATTAATCTCTACAGATTCAGATTAACTTTGTAGAGATCTAGTAGAGCGCTGTATGAACGGGTAAATGAGGGCACAGTATGTGTTGTAAAGCGGTAGATAGAAAGACGCTACATAAGTACATTCCATTTCCCATTAGACTGTAGAAATAGAATGAAAGAAAAATTGGTCCTCAGAAAAACAATGTCGAGGTGCTAAATTTGGTGTCGGCCTCAGGACCTTTCTGCAGCATTTATTTACCACCGGCTCCCAAAGCAACCTTCTTGTTTTCACTACTTTCACACCAAACACTTCACCCTATAGCCCGCAAGGTCAACACGCACACACAGATAACAGGACTATATTTGTTGAGCACGGTGGTCGGTCAGCTCTGGCTGCCCTCACCCCTGAGGTGAAACACACAATGGGCAGCGTCTAAACTGTCTCCCTCTCCTAATTCAAATCCCCATGGATTCCCAATATTGATCTGAAAGTGTTTTTCCCTCCACCAGTGTCTCCTCTTCCACCACATCTCCTTTTGCTTCTTTTTCATCCAACCTTCACTTCTGTCCTGTTTCCCAGAGGAATGTCTACAATAGTAAAGGCAGGGAACCGTTCTTTTACTCAGTCTTCTGTTTTACGAGACTCCAGGGGAGGAATCACAACTGGGAAACCATGACAGTCGTCAAATCTAGTTGGGGACAGTGGAAAGGACTGTCATGCAGACAGTGTTGTAATAGAACAAAGTAGAAATACTTTGTTATTGCACTTGTGTAGAATTTTAACAATGTCTTTACTTTATTTACATTTCTAGCAACTTTCACTTTTACTCCACTACATTTGCTCAATAAAATGTGTGTTTTTACTCCGATACATTTTCCTTAACCATCTTAGTTACTCATTTCTACAATATAAAATTAGAATAAATCTGATTGGGCAATGCCTTTGTTCTCTCAGTCTGTGACTTGACCGATACCAGTTGTTACAATAAGTCTTTGTTGACTCACAGTGGAGCCACTGTAAATTCCTGATAGGTGTGAAAATGATGGTAGCTTTTAAAACGGAGAGGTTTAGTGTTTTTCAGGACATTAACTGGTTAGAGCAACAAGGTGAAGTTGTCGGCTAGTCTCCCCATTAAAGAACACGGAGACAGATATCCAGTTTAGGGTGAATTATTTCCAGTTTCTTTTGGTATTTACACACAGCAGTAATCCAGTAAAGCACAAACAAACTTGAACAACAAGGCTCCGTCCATGTCAGGAGAGAAAACAAAGAACCTCCAACTGAGCTCTGCACTTTACACAGAGCGATGCGTTCACTAGCGTTGGAACAGCCACGGTGCATTCAAGAGCATAGGAACTATTAAATTCATAACGAAACAAGCCGTAACCAAACAAAAGCTAACTCGGAAAACAAGTCGACTATACAACAATGTGGGCTTTCGAACTGCTTTGTTAATAAAAGTTGAATGAATGTACTTCATTACAATCAGACTTTTTAAAGATCAATCTTTCATTGTTCAGTTCAAACTTTCCAAGTTTTTGTCATTGGATACTGCACCCAATGAATGTTTTGGAAAGTCTACCCTTTTACTTTTACTTAATATTCTTACTTTATATGAGAATTTTATATGAGGTTTACTTTTGATGCATTAAATGTCAGATTAAGATTTTTACTTAATACTTTTTAAAGAAGACTAACTTTTACCAAAGTCATTTTATTGTAAGATACTTGTACTTTCACTCAAGTATCACTTTGAGGTACTTTATACAACACTGCATTCAGATAATATTGATGGAAAAAGTTATGTTGGCATGCAGACGTTTAAAAACAAATACTAACTTCATCATTTTCTTTGTAAAACAGTTTCCAAATAATTTGAATTAAACTAAAGTTGCAAAAGATGCAGTTTTACATTTTCTTTACAAGTTACAATTTAGTTCCTCCTTCCTCTCTTCTTTTGCGAACTCCCAGACACTCAGCTAGTTCTCGTTGTAAGGCTGTAATTGAGGTAATGCTGTTAATGATGTGTGAGTGGTCTCTTCTCTCCCTCTTGCACACACAGACAAGCACACACAATCAGCGATGGCAGCAGATAGTGCCGTTTCATTAGAGTTGGCAGGGCGAAGACGAGGCAGCGGTGGCTTACGGGCACAGACGACCTCGCCGTGGGGAAACGGGAGCTTTAAACACTAATTAGGATGACTTTGGGAGACAAAACCAGCGTGGAGAGGAAGGCGAACAGAGGAGTGGCTGGAGATTTGGAAAAAATACAGGAAGGATGACCAGCAGAGGTGATCCGTTGAGGTAAAAAGAATGACGGATGAAACGGGAAGACAAAGACATGAGGCATGACAATGAAAGAAAGTCAAACAGCGTTGGACCCACAGGACAAGGAGAGGGAAGCTAAAACTGTAAAAACATAAAGAGGCACCTAAAAATACCTGAGTAACTAATGAATCTATACGGCTGTAACATGAGAGCTGCTCATTTTCAAGGTGCCTGCTCAAAAATGCCATCAGTCACCCGTTACCTCCCCCATTTTTGACTTGGCTGAAAGCAATTATGATTGGGCTTGTTTTATTGCACGTGTTCGAACATGACCCTGAATCCAATGATATCACTGTTTAAAGGAACATTCTTTGAACAACGTTAACCCAAAGATTTTGTATTAAGGGTTAACACACAGCATACTGGACATCATCTGCGTTAGTCTCATAGTAATATGTTCACTTGTGTACACCAGTTCCAGTGGAGGATCTAAATCTTTTTTCTTTAGGTGGCAAAAGTGTGGCATGAGGTTCATCGTGTGGGCTAAATTTGAATATTTTATCTGGTGATGAAATTAATAGACTTGTCGCCGCTCCATGGGTAGAGTACCTGCAGCCACGCTGATAGTTGAGGAGTCTTGAAACCATCTCTGCAGGTGAAATTGCCAGGTCCAGCTGGTGGGTAAACCCATTTTAAGGCTCAAGAGGGGATTGTGTGAATTCTGAAACAGTGACTTGGGGCAAACTGAAGTTCTATAGAGATGACTTTCAGCACTGTGCAAAATCTACAAAAATATATTAACTACATCAGTGGTTCTAACACTGGTCCTTGAGGATCACCATCCTGCATGTTTTAGTTGTTTCCGGCTTCAACACACCCCATTTATTGATTTAATTACTTCATCAAGTTCTGCAGAAGCCTGTTAATCACCCATTCTATCAAATCAGGTGCGTCAAAGCAGGAAAACAACTAAACCGTGCAGCGGTGACACATTATAGATGCGACTTATGCGGCGAAGCGACTTCTTTGTGTTTTCCCACTTCATTAGACATTTTTGGACTGATGCGACTTAAACGCCTGTGCGATGTACGTCGGAAAATACGGTACTTGTTTATTTAATTCACTTAACCTGCTTGCATTGAAAACAGCCACTGTGCACGTCAGAACATGCTGTCTAGATGTGACGCACACAGAAGTGACTCTGTAAACCCATGCAGCACATGTGAGGGCCGTTTCACACAAACATCTGTGTGGAACGAGTCGAGTTCAGTCCAGGCACATTGTTTCAGCACACATTAACTGCAGACCTGCACAACACCCACATGTGCAAAACTGATCACTATTTAAGATTCAGCCAAAGTCGTCTGCACAAACATACACATTGTGATGCATATAAAAGCTAAATTAGCTGCTGTCGGTTAATGAACTGCTGCAGCTCGTCACCACTGCGCCTCACGAGCTGTTGGAGCCAGCAGAGGACAGATGCTCCATAGGAGTGTGATGTGTGTGTGCAGATGGATGTGCCTGGGAGGTGTTATGTCGAGGAGGACACTCTCTGTACATGTGTCGGCGTGGCCCTGAGCTAAACTAGCCTCACACACACAAACACACCTTTCCTGCTTTCATCCTCTTGCTGCTCCGCAGTGACCTCCCTTCAGTAAATAACACCATTCATTACCTTCATGGAGTCCCAAAAACACACTCATGGAACGGACTGGTATCTTGGTGAATACAGAAAGACTCCTTTTATCCTGGTCTCAAAGCAGGAGCTGCTTTACACTGAGATCAGTTGTTTTTAGACCTTTTTGAACAGGTTTCCAGGTTTCGCACACGTCCAGACCACTGCAGGGCTTGTTTCAAATGGAAAAAAGGACATTAAATGACTTGAAGACTTGAATGTTTCTGCTTATTCTGTTAGCTGCTAAAAGGATCAGCCGCTCATTCTATGTCTTCAGCTTTGATTTTCATTTGAGGACATTTCAATGGATAAATTGCTACACTTAACTAAAAGGAACTTGACAAGACAAATGGACACTTTCCTTAAAGGGAACGCTTTAAAAAGAGTTACTGTAATTTTCACTGTACAAGTCGTAGTTTTTTTGCATAAATTAGCTGTGATTTATGCAGAGAAGCGACTTGTGCTTTTTTCTCCATACAGTATTTATAACCCAATTTTTGGCTGAGATCTGACAATTTCATTCATTCTGACATGGAAAATATACAACTTTACCATTTTCAGCCACTAGAGGGCCCTCGACTAATATGGCAAGCTAAGTGTCTCATTAATAGGTAAAACGCAGCTATTAATGAGACACTTAGCCTGCCATACTAAGACATCTTTGTCTCGCTCCAGAACTCCTGTAGCAAACGTCAAATCAGCTGCATTTCACTGTGCTGCCCAGGCAAAACGCAGCTGATTTGACCATTAAAGTGCATTTATTAAGTAAAAGTCCAACTGAGACACACATTTACTACAATTTCGTGCAAACAAATAATTGTTTTTAGGTGGTTATCTTGTTAAATTTTGAAGAAATGCTCAGCGAGTCCTCCATCTGTGTGCTCCCGCAGCCACAAATCGATTTTTGAAGTGCACCTGATTTGACTGTCAAAGTGCATTTATTAAGGGAAAGTTCAACTGAGACACGCCTTTGCTATAATTTTGAGCAAACTAATTGTTTTTAAGTGTTCATCTTGTTATATTCTTGTTAAAGTCCTCCCGTGCACGCTCCTGCGACCGCCATTTGGCAGCCAATCGATTTTTGACACTACGGCAGCCCACATTTCCGGGTGGTCAGCGGTGACTCATAATAGATGCAACTTATGTTATGATGCAGTGTGTACGGCGGCAAGTACGGTAACTGAGTGTGAAGCAGTTGTGATGAGTCTCAAGCTCTGGTTCACAAGCAGACATATCTGCAGAGCTCTCTTTAGGTTGAGGGTAATGCAACGTCAGCTAATTGGGAATTTTGATCCTGATCGATGGGACAAAAGATCATGTTCCAGTGTGTGGAAGGAGCTGAACTGAAATTCAAAGGTTTTGATTTGCTGGTTCATCCAAACCCTGAGTAAATGGTTTAGAGCACTGACATATGGTCTTGTGACCCAGCTGCTTTTCTGTAAAAGTAAATAAACAAAACTACAAAGTCTTCAATGGACAAAACATGATTAATGTGCACCACAAGACATTTAGTCTTGAGAATCCTCAACAAATCTGTAGTGAAGAACCTGACTCAGTACAAGTTTTAACTGCAATTTTAAAACATCTCCCCGATTTAACGTTACTTTAGTCACAACATTGTAGCCAGAAGTGGAGTCAGGTCAGCATGGGACCTTATTTCTGTCAAACTAAGTTACAGATGTCTGTCAGGCCAAAAGCGTGTGAGAAAATTGGAAATTGTTGCACAGATTTTAAAATAAAGATTCAAGAGTGGATTTTTTGCTGGACTGTTGTAGAGATTACATTTCCACACAGAAACTATGCTTTTGGTTCCGTTCTAGTACAAACACTATTCCAGTTTATTACTCCCACAGCAAAGCCCGTCTGTTTCATGGTCTCCATCAGTACCCACAGGTTTGAGTCTGGGACTCCCACAGACTCAAAGAAATACCTTCCTGAGCTTTCTTCTTCCGCCTGCATGCATCGTGGTGAGAAGACATTGGATGAGTGACGATCCTTGCTGTGCTGGGGATTGTCAGACTCACCAGTGGTTGAAGGGCACTTTTTGTTTCATCAGACAACATATTCAGTGTCATGCTCTGAGTTTTAACATTTTATTTTACTCCAAATAACTGACCAGCTGCTTCGAGTTCTTGTCTTCTTGGCCAGCGTCCTTCACACCTGATTTGTGTGTGGTATAACGAAGCAAAGGAAACACAGGCTGTATGATGGCTGAACTTTCCAACCAGTGTGGCAGCCATGTCTGCTGAGACAGTTTTTAGGTCTTCAAACTAAAATATCTCTCTGGACAGAGGGGTTCTTGTGTAAATATTCAAGATGCATGAATACTCGTGTCTTTCCAAAGTACAGACACTTTGAAGGGAAGTTGTCTCTTTGGCACAATAAATGCAAAATACATTTTTAGAGCCATTTGTTGACTCTTTCTGGATATTTCAAGCTAAATTAACTTGGATTTCTCATTTCCAACATGAAATTACGACGGAGCTTTAGGGCCACGCTAAGAAAAAGAAAATAAAATCCATAAAATTACAAGAACAAAGTTGTACGATAATTTATTTTTTTTGCAGCTCTCATTTATTTATTTTTTCCACAAGTTGAATCCACAACATGACCTGTCAATCAATCCAGTAGGTGTGTCAGCAAATGACCATTCTGAAGCTAAATGAGTCATAATATTATCAGGACTTTGAACCTGCTTACAGTACGGTGGTGCATTCTGATGGGCTGCAGCGCAGCTCTGCAGGTAAGGCGCATTTAGCTTCGTATTGGTCGTTGGCTGATACGCCTACTGGATTGAATGACAGGTCGCGTTGCGGATCCGACTCCAGAAAAAAATAAATAAAAAAGAGCTTAAAAAAAGTCTCGTACAACAATATTCTCTACAACGGAGCTTTAGGGCCACGCTAAGAAAAGAAAAAGTCATAAAATTATAAGAATAGTCGTACGAGACTTTTTGCACGACGTGACCTGTCAATCAATCCAGTAGGCGTGTAAGCAAATGACCGATCCGAAGCTAAATGCTGTTTACCTGCAGAGCTGTGCTGCAGCCCATCAGAATGTACCACCTGACTGTAAACAGGTTCAAAGTCCTGATACTGATAATAATCTGATGCGGATGTGCCAACAGATTAACTATCTCCTTATCCGTAAAACAGTACAAATAATATTAAAACTCATTTAGCTTCGGATTGGTCATTTGCTGACATGCATACTGGATTGATTGACAGGACGCATCGTGGATCTGACTCGTGAGGGGGGGGAAAAACGAGCACTGCAAAAACAAAGTCTCATACGACTTTATTCTCATAAAATTAAGATTTTATTCTACTTTATTTTCATAATTTTATGGATTTAAATTTTTTCTTAGCATGGCAATTTAAATATTTTTCTTAACCTGACCCTAACTAAAGCTCTGTCGTATGAAGTAACACAAACTTGATGTGATCATTCATGCTTTTGTCAAATTTGTTATAAGTTTATTTATAGACACACTACAAAGTTGGTGTCTCAGGCTGTGAACTGCTGATGTTCTAGTTTCTGGACAGTCGAAGGTCTAGTCTTAACCCCAGTCCTTTCACCTAGTTCAAAGTAAAGATGCATAAAGATTAAAATATTCCTCTACAGCAGGGCTATTCAACTAAACTGCTCAGGGGGCCACAGTTATTGAAGTCCAGCAGCTCAGGGGCTGGACATCCAGCAATTAAATCCATTATGTAAATAAACCAAGTATTATAATTATCTGTTACCTTTTAAATTTGTTTTGCTGCATTGAATCAAAAATCCAATAAACCGAAACCAAATGTGTAACTCAAAGAAATTACATTTCAAAATTAATTTCCTTGCAATAAAATTAGTGATATTCTAACGTGAAACAATATTAACAACAAAAAAAGACCCACTGTGCCTCTTATTTAACACAAATATTATTCTGCCATCTCTGACTTGCCAATTCTTGACGTTTTTCAAAATAAATCAAATGTTGACCAACATGTTTCCAGGTGGGTCAGTTTAGAACCAGCTCTGCTCAGACCAGTTCTTCCTCAAACGCTTCAGAAATCACAGGTGAAGCATCGAAGACCTGCTCAGGCGTGAGCTTTGACTGGAACCAGACGAGGCGGAGCAGAACTCAGCTGGGTTCAAAGAGAGCACGACACGTGACATTACCTAAAATGAATTAACTTAATTAATCCGTCCTATATGTGGTTGAATACTTTTTAAACTACAAAGCTGCTGTGCATCTTCATCAATATCCCCCCACAGTAATAAATCTGTTTGTTGTTGTTTAATCCGGCTCGCGGGACACTGCGGGAGAGACAGAGCGCGCCCCCGCGAGAGTGTGCAGCCTTTCTGCTCGTCTTTCTGCTCATTTAATTCTTATAATTACACATTTTTAACACCAAAACATGGATAGATTAAAGCAAAGCTATGTCTCTGTGTAACTTTACTTTATTTCCCCCCAAACGCAAAGTTCTCTCAGTGAAAGTCCCAGAGAGACTGTGTGAGCTGCAAAGCATGCTGGGTAAGCCTTGTAGAAATGATGTGTAATGTTTCTGAGTGGAACTGGGTTGCTCTTGGTAACGTCCTGTTCAGGTGTGCTTTGGCGTTCATGCTGAAGTCTGTTATTGGCTGTAAACTATCAGGAGTCAGAGGTTGTCCCTGATATGTATAAGTGGGAAACCAGGTCAACCAGTGATCCTCACTGAATAATGGTGTGTTTGAGTCCTGGTCCAGCCTGGTCTTGTGTAAGTCAATGCTCTCAGTGAAGAGGGTTCTTCTTACAGCATTCTTCTGTATGCTTGTGAGAATGTTGAAAATTGAGATGGACACACATCAGGACTGCTTCTCTGAAGTATTTGACATTTCAAATTGTTTAACGGTCTCCCTCACCAATGTTTTCAGATAATAATTATTATTATTTTTGTCTTTTTATTAATGGACTCATTGATGAGTTGGACTTAAAGTTGCCCATGGGCCACCAGTTGCATAGCCCCACAGCACTGCAGACTAAAAGAGTCGCCCCTTCCCGTCATTAAATCATCACATAAACAGACACAAAGACTCAAAAGTGGAATTTGTTATCTAGGTTGCAACAAACATTAGACTATAACATGTTTTTTATGTAGTTTAAGGTGGATTGCCATTGTACTAATCAAAATGAGTATAATTGATCACTAGACAGTACAGTGTTTTTGTAATAAGATGAATGTCTAATTCAAGGTCTCCCTTGTAAATGAGTCCTCGAGGCTCAATGAGATCATCTGTATGAATAAAGGTTGAATTAATGTGTATTTAAATGGAAAAAGAACAGCTTAATTTTTATGCTTTTTCTTCTGGTTTTACGACATAGCACATACATTAAAAAAAACACACTATGCTACTGTTTGACAGTCACATTTTGCTGCAATTGTGTTAAAATAACCAAGAAAAAGTGAATTCCATTATTTTCAGGATCACGACCTTTGCTTCGGTAGTTGTCTCCTTCCCCTAAAGCTAAGACAACAGTTAACTGACGGATAAATATTTATGCAACTGAGCTACATTTGGATTGTGGCCTGGGTTCTCCATGAATTTTTCATTTACTGCACGACTGCAGAGGTGCTCTGGGAGCTGTTCAGAGATCTGTGTAAACCTAATGTTGGGAGGTGCAGTGAGTTGATGTCTAAGATGTATCTCCAGTGGTACAAATGTTTATTGTGCTGTGGAGGGAAGTGCACAGCGGTGGATTGAATTAGACTGAAGATTGCATTGTGGTGCTACGCCGGCGAAAATGAAAGCTGTCGGATTGTTTTGTGTGTGCGCTGCTCAAAGTTTGAAGTGTGCAGGAGCGTGTTTGCATATTTTATGAAATCGTTGGTATTCCCAGTCGTTCTGTCATTATAGGGGTCAATGGTGACACCATGGGGTTAAAGGGTTGCGCCGAGACATCAATAATAAATGCAAACGGTTGACGTATCTGCAGATGAACAGACCCGTGCAGGACTTGTTTGATGACGGAGAGTCACTTGTGGTCACTCGATGAGCTCGAGCGTGTCATGTTTACAAGGGGTCGGGTTCATTTGTAAGCTGTCAAACAGACGTTCGGACAAAGATCAAGAATATCCCGAAGAAGCTGCTCTTCGTGGTTCTGTTTGATCGGTGGGGAGGGGGCCTGGGAGGGGATATCTGATGAGAGTGAAGGATCAAAGGAATGAACTGAAACGTGGCAACAGAACTTTAAAAAAATAAATGACCAAAGTAAAATGAATTAGCGTGGCTGTAAAAGATTAAAACTTGAGCGTAAACAAAAATAAATGCTAAAGGTGAGGCACAAAACTAATTCAGAACAATGGCTGTCAACACAATAAGACCTAATGGAGGAGGAGGTGTGAACAGAGTATGGAAATGCATCCCTGATACCAATATTCATCTGGGTGTTAATGAATGCTCTTGTCTGCAGAAACAAGCCAAAAATTTCATTACCTCCAAAGCTCTCAAACCAAACTGAATGAGTGAACCACAAAGGGAATTAATTACTGAAAAACTGAAAGTCAAAAGTCCAATTTTATTCTGGAGAAGACATTAGCAGCATGAAGCAGGGGAGCATTCTCTTTGTCTGAAGTACTGAATCCAGCTGTTTCGCAATGATTTGATGTCTTGGACACTGTTGACTTTAATATCAACATAAAACATGTCAAATAATTGCCTGTTAATGCCGTCCTGCAGTTCGTAAGAAGGCATTGTTTCAGTCAGACTGATCTGGGTATGGAGAGTTAGAGAGATGTTCTCAGAGAACGGTCAAAAGGCACTTTTCAACCATTTAAAACGAGTCAAAATCAAAACCTTTCCAGCACTGTAGCAAAAACTTTGGCACAAAACTAAACGTTGTTGAAGGAATCGACATCAGACTCAGTCTGGCGAATGATCATTCACAACATTTATTTATCCTCAATCTGTCTGAGACATGCTGTAATTCAATTCAAGGTGTGTGCACAGACTGCATGAGTCCAAAGACGAGCTGTCCAAGATCAAAACAGACCTGGATCCTGCATGCAGTCGTTGTAAACAAACTCCAGCTACGCTCTTACACACACTCTGGACTTGTTCACAGCTGCTGAGCTATTGGAAATCTATTTTTTTTATACTTTATCTGGGATATGTGGAAAAACTGTGCACCCATCACCATTCATGTCATTGTTTGGGGTGGCCCCTTTGTGGATGCATCCTTCAGCAAGTATGAGAGCAATATGATTGTGTTTGGCTCTCCTCTAGCCAGGAGACTTATTTTATGCAGATGGAAGGATGTGCACCCCCCCGCCCCCGGCAGATG
>JARVGV010000694.1:5325509-5339508 GCA_031762435.1 Hypsolebias longignatus
ATTTTATACCTGGATTATTGAGCATGGACTTTGGTGTTTTGATCCAGTTTGACATGACTGTTGACGGGGGAGAGGGCAAGCACCGGAGGAGAGGGCGTGCCCCAGAGGCCATCTTACAATATAACAGATTTTTTCCCCCCAAATTTGGAGTAAGCTGTTGGGGAAAATCAGTTTTGTTTGGTATTTTGCGGTGGCCCTAAGAAGTAAATGAACATTTGAGGGAAAAAAAAAAAAAAAAAAAACAGACTAACATTTTAAAAAAAAAAAAAAAAAAAAAAAGGAATTACATTAAGTCAAAGCAGAAGTGGCCTGAATCGTGTTAAAAGAAACAGAATGACATTTGAAAAAACAGAAATACATTTGAAAAAAGTGAATCACGTTAGAAAAAACAGAATTACATTAGAAAAAAATGTAATCACATTTGAAAAGACGGAATCACATTAGAAAGACGTAATTACATATGAAAAAATGGAATCATATTTGAAAAATAAAATGTAACAAATAATAATAATAATATAATAATAAATAAATAAGTAAATAATAATAAAGTTAATAAAGTAAAAAAAAAAACTTCCTGTTTGGCTTGATGTAATTCCCTTTTTTCAAATGTAATTCTGTTTTTTTCTAATGTGATTCCGGCCACTTCCGCTTTGACCACTTCCACTTTGGCTTAATGTAATTCCATGTTTTCTAATGTGATTCTGTTTTCAAATGCTATTTCGTTTTGTTCAAATGTCATTCCGTTTTTTTCAGATGCAATTCCGTTTTTTCTAATGTGATTCGGGCCACTTCCGCTTCAGCCACTTTTGCTTTGGCTTAATGTTATTCCGTTTTTCTAATGTGCTTCCGTTTTTTCAAATGTGATCCAGTTTTTTTTTTTTTTTTTTTCAAATACAGGTACAGTATACTGTTTTTTTTTTTTTCAAATGTGATTCCATTTTTTCAAATGTCATTTGTTTTTTCAAATGGGATTCCGGCCACTTCTGCTTTGGCCACTTCCGCTTTGGCCACTTACGCCTTGACTTAATGTAATTCCGTTTTTTCAAATGTTGTTCATTTACACCTTAGGGCCACTGTAGTATTTCCTCAGACTGATGATACTTTCTGGATGGAGGTTGAAAAATCTCAGCACAATAAAAGAAACTGTCCAGATGACCTGACTAAAAATTGTTGGAATATCTCATGAACGACTGAACAAATTTGAACAAAACTGGCATAAAGTAATCACTGGGTTGACACCTACAGCTGATTAAACTTTAGATTCAACCTAATTCAAGATGGATGCTCCAGCCAACTGACATTAGATGACGGTTGGCTAGGGCAGCCATCTTGAATAAGGTTAAATCCAAGATGGCTGCCTCAGCCAACTGACATTATATAACACAAAAAGGCAGTAACTCAACCAATTAGACAGATGTTGATCATTTGGTGTGGTAATAGCTGAGCGTCTTTACTATGTCATGCACATTTTGTAATAGTTTAGTTTAAAACGTTTTCATTAGCTGTTGGTGTCAACACTATTTGTCTAATAGGAAAAATACCTCATGAACTCAGTTATCACTTAAGGTACATCAGCAACTTTCGGAGTCAGCCCGATTTAAAATAACTGCCACAGCGTATTGACTATATCCAGGACAGATATGTATAAATACGGTAGATGCTGAGCTATATTTGGTGTAGTACTAGCTTTCATGAAGACCCAAACCCCAAGCACTGATGTATCTCGCATGATCTTACATGAGCTTGCATGAGATTTAAAGATTTGACCAAAACATTTTCTCTGTTCCTTCCTATCATGAGATAATCTTGAAAATGCTTTGCCTTTAGTTGTTCCAAGTCGTGCTTGTTTTCGGATCAGCGACTAGTGAAGAGGTGGTACAATGGCGTGATCTGTAATCTGAAAACCAAACCTCTTGAGCAGTATTCTAAAATGGAACGCCATGAAATTACCTGTCTGTGCTGTGGACACAGACTGATAAAAACAAAAAAGAAATTGTAGTTATACTTCAGAGAATTCAAGACGTAGAGAAAGAAGAAGCGAGCAGGGAAGTGTCGTATAGATTGTCTGGACTCTTACGAACGCCTTGGAACACATCTCAGTGTCTCTTCATCATCTCTTCTGTCAGCGCCTGTCCATCTCTACCTTCATGCACATCTACTTGCTGCCACTTCTATCAAACTTCCTCACCACACAGCCTTACTTTCTGTGTCCATCTCCTCGTCTGTGTCTGAATCCTATTCCATCTTATTCTCACCTCTCAAACCCTTACCCCCCACTAACCGTCTCCCTCCTTCACCCTCTATCTATCCTATTTTACTCCTGTTGGCATGACTGATTGCTGAAACTGGGCCGACTCTCTCGAAGTCCGCCTTACAACCATAACCACTCCGGCCCTCAATAACCAGCTGCTGCTCACATTGATTACCCTACATTGCAAGGAGATAATCAGTGGGTGTGACCAGATTTTGAAGCGCGATGGGTCCGTGCTTGTGTTTAAATGAAGCCGATCGCGCTGGTTTTTAATCAGAGTTGCGGCGGACGCTTAATCAGGCAGTGTTTTGATGGATTCACGGAATGGGAAACCCATTCATCAAGTCAATTACACATTAATCACAAGCTCACCCGCAGATTCAAGAGAGAGAGAGAGACGTGAGGAGGGGCTCGGCTTTGTTCTTGGAGTGAGCAGCAAGAGGCATTATGTAAACCCTCTTATCCACGGCAATGAGCCTGTGAATCAGTGCACAATAAAGCTGGAACTGTCAATGGGTGTTGATCAACCAACCATTTTTGGTGTTTCACAAAGGGAAGTTGAAGTGGTTCTTTTTGGTGAACGCTTGGTAAAATTCTCCGCAAGAATACTTGTCCATGTCAAATGCGGTGATGAAATGAGATAAAGCAAATCAATGACTGCATGTTCTGTACAGCGGTACACTTCAAATAACTAAAGTGAATAGAAACTTGAGCCCATTCAAATTCAAAAATTGAATATTTAAAGGTGCCTTCTGCAAAGACTGAACAACGAATCAAAATGTGCATCTTTCAATGAGAACAATGTTATCATGCAAAGGATTGCTTGTTCCATTAATGATCTGCATGCTCATATCCTCTTTTGTCAATTCAGCAGACTGTCACCGGCCTTGATGCCCACACCCGGTTTAGATGACAGTGATGACAGAGGAGAAACTGAGGAAAATGTGGGTTTACAGCAATGCTATGCAACATCATCACTGGTTTTTAATGGTGTGCCTACAATAATTAAAATAACTATTATTAGAACCAAAAGTTCCAGTTTTATCACCACTCCAGCTTTGGTTCTTGTCAACATGTAGATGGATTCCAGTTTGGTTTTTCTGCCAACAGTGGAACCTCCTGGGTCTCTTTCCCTGAAGGCCGATTCAAAACGTGTTCAGGAAGTGATGTGGTCATGACTTTAAAAGTGAGCTTGAATGTTTTCGATAGTATTTTTTTCCTTTCAACCATCTCTACTACCATTCTGATAAACCTGGGGCTGCATTTATGCTTGCGTCCACATCCTTGGAGATCGCCTTCAATCTCATGAGGCTTCTACTTTTTAATAATATTGGTAGTTGTGGTCAGAGGAACATGAAGTTTCCTGGAGATAGTCTTGTATTGTTACCTTTAATACAGACTTCTCTAAGCTCCTGCTTTACTTCCTCTGCTCCGTGTTCAGTGTGGTGCATGCAACAAACTACAAACTACACTGGCATGTTCGTTTCCTTTAAATAAGCCGAATAATGGATGGGAAGCTTAAAGGTGCTTCTGACATTACCTAAGGTCAAACACTTTGTAACATTGAATAGAACAGACATTTGTGCATGCACCAAAATACAACAAAATTTGGGTTTGCTTCCCAGAGTGAAAGTAAAATGAATAGATAAAAACATGACTATATTGCAAAGATTAATGGTCTCTATAAAGATAGCAAAAAATATGTTCATACTAGTTTAGTACATCTTTTAAAAACAACAAACAAATGCATTAACTTTTTTTTTTTTTTTTTTTTACCTCATACTAAAGGCATGCAGATACACGTACGACAACTCTTTGGAAATAAATCATTTCCACAAGAAAGAGGCATTGACTGATCTGCACAACTTCCACAGCCAGTTACTATTAAAGTAACAAAAGCTGAAGTACTCCAACACAACCTCTGGCAGCTCGCATCGATAAATATTTCAGGCGGACAAGGTTTGAATTTGTCAAGAAATCAAGGCTAAAATATGAATAATGAAAACTGTCAGAGTGAGTACCGGTATGTGTGTATTAAAAACGCAGCTTGTCAGAGCTAAACATAACACATTGTGGCAGCAACGGAGGTGAATAATGCAAAAGCAATGAGAAAGTTGCAGTATATTTATGTAAATTATGTGCATCTCACTAAAAGGTCCAAAGGAAATAAAATAAAAAAGCAGGATCAAGAGATACAAACACACTTTAGAAAATAACGTTCACTGTAAACAAAAATAAATCTAAAAAAGATGCACCAAATATTGTGTTATAATATTTCCACACCAGTTCAGTCAAATATGATTCTTAAAACGTTTTGTTTTCAGAATCTTATGACTTTTTAAAAAATGTTGTTCTGAATCTGAGCCCATTATGCTTTTCTCACAAATACAAATGCATGTATTTTGACTTAAACTGGCCACAAAAAACTGGTTGTTCAATGATTTATAAAACTATAGAAAAATATTGTTTGGTTCTCCCATAAAAAAAAAAAAACCTGTTGATGAAAGTCTCACCGTAAACGCCGCACCAACCTATAAGTCACATCAGTCCAAATGTGTCTAATAAAGTGGAAAAAACATAAATATATCACTTGCCGTATATGTCGCATCTGTTGTGCATCACCGCTGATACTTCGTATTTGTTACGCAACACCGTTTACAACCCGGGAATGTGGGCCGAACCCAGAAGTGTGGGCAGGTGTTGTGCCAAAAATCAATTGGCTGCCAATTGGCGGCCGCTGGTGCATGCACGGGAGGACTTATACAGGAAATTAACAACATTAACACTTAAAACTATTATTTGTTTGCTCAACATTATAGTAAAGATGTGTCTCAGTTGAACTTTTACTTAATAAATGCACTTTAATGGTCAAATCAGCTGCATTTCGCCGGAGAGGCGCAGCAAAATGAAGCTGATCTGACTGTTGCTCCAAGCAGCAAGTAGAACAAAGGTGGCAGGCTATGGCAAGCCGATTGTGTCATTAATAGTCACTTTTACCTATTACATGATACAACGGCATGCTTTATAACTTGAGTACCATCTAGTGGCTGAAAATGCAAGTGTTCAATATTTTCAGTTAGAATGAATGAGAACGGTCATAGCTCAGCCAAAAATCGGTTTATAAATACGGGGGGGGGGGGATCCATCAGTACGTCACTTCATGGTATAAGTCGCAGCGCATGCAAATTATGCAACAAAAAAGCAAAACAAAAACGTGACTTATAGGGCGAAAAATACGGTAAATGTGTTAGCATGATAAATACAGTATACAAAATAGAAAACAAGTCAAATAAACAGTGTAGCCACAAGATATTTATTTATTCAATCTATTTTCATTTACTGAATATGCCTGTTTTTAAACTTATTTCTGCCTGACAGCAACAGCATGCCAAAAAAATTAATTCAAGTATTCAGTAATTAAATAATAAAAACTTAAAAAACATTTAAAAATGCTTTGTTTTGTGTGATTATCTCATAAATGCTTCAAATCTTCTTATTAGGTAAATGCAGATTATCACAGTGGGCAAATAGGGCAACATGTGGATAATGTGAAGCTTCACAGGATGTAATCGTTAGAAAAAAGTGAGTTTTTGATCGTGTAGTAAATTGTAAATGAACGAATTGAAAAATATTCAATCTTGAGCTAATTGAACATTTTCACCTCACTTGATCAGAACAGCTTCCTTCTGTTTATGAAAGCAGTGACGCGTGCAGAGACGCAGCAGCCTCAGCACAGAGGGAGGAACAAAAGCAGAGAAACTGGAGTTTTTATGGTTTACGAATGCAAATAAAATCATAAATTTAAAACAGTTTTATTAATGAACATCTGTTTGCCACATGTTTGGACTAGTTTAGCCAATAAGGATGGAGTGTTACTTTTTAATCACACAAACTCATATTTTCATCCTCTTCAGTTGCTTTTTTATTTTCAAATGACTAAAATCAATGAAAATCATCCTGACAAACCCTAATGTCCCTGTCACCGGTTCATTTCAGAAACATCAACATGAAACGTCAGTTTCTCTGTTTTTATTCTTCATGAAGAGGATTAGAAAAGAGTGTAAGCAAAAGAAGTTCTCCCCAAAGTCTAAATATTTTCCTAATTGATGAAACTGCCTGACAAGACGTACGATTCAGTCTGTTTTACTGCGTTAAAGAAGTGTGCTGCATCTTAAAGTGATAGTTCGGAGCTTTTGAAGCGGGGTTCAGTGATAAGGTTGTGAACTGTTAATATCTTACGTGCTGTAGATAACTCTTTGAACAGCCTCTGTTTTAAGGAATCCAGTATAAATCTGACCAGACTGTGAAGCTCATGGCTAGAGTGGTGCTAACACCATCAAAAAACTAATAACTTCAGATGTTAGTGGTGTATACAAGCATTTTTTACATTATTTTTACTTTAGACATATTCTATTATCGATTTCTATTTCTGCCAGGCCAAAAATGTAATGAACTGATGACATTAGCGGGCAACTACCCAGTCGCGGTAGTAAACAACAGATTTACTATTGAATATTGATGCTGACCCACAGCTCTGAAAATATTTGACCACAAGGAGGATCTCTATGAGGTGATTCATTATGTTTTGTAGTTGACACGAGGTGCACACTTAATGCGTTCCGCTTCATGTCAACCCAGCTGAGTTCTGCTCCAGACCTCATTTGGTTCCGAACTGCCAGTTTCATTTCTGAAATCATTTCGTTGGTCGATTTTGTAAGTCCTCCAAATGATCGACAACCCAGGGTCCAGTTCAGGAAGCTTTCAGCTCTCAAGCTCCTCTTTTGTGAAACCGGCTTCCAGTTTCTGTCCATGAGTCTGACACCTTGTCTACTGTTCAGATTAGACTCAGTCTTTCCTTTTTGATAAATCCTATAGTTAGGGTCGACTGAGCTATCCATTAGTTCTGCTGCTATAGGCTTAGACTGCTGGAGGACAAACTGACTACGTTTCCTCACTCTGCTGCTGTTTTACTTGCTCTACTTGTGCATATTTGTAAGTATTTCTGTTTTTTGTCTTTCTTCCTTTATAAAGTACACCTGGACCTGCCATTCTGTTTGTTTCTTTCTCCTTCTTGCCATCTCAAACCCAACTGGTCAAAGCAGATAGCCGCTCGTCCTGAGCCTGGTTCTGCTGGAGATTTCTTCCTGTTGAAGTGGCTCCATCTGGGATTTATAGTCCATGTGGACATTTCACTGAAGAACTCACTCACTTACCCATTCCTTCATTTGTGGTCACTATAAAGTAGATTTTATAGAGGACAGGGAACAGCCCTGTGTTTGTGTACTAAGAACATTGAATGCAGCGTATTTCATACATTTGTGCTAATATTTAGAGTCAGGTCTTGTATAAAAAATAATAAATAAATAAAAAACACCAAGTTCTGCCAGAATACATTAGTGGATCATGGACAATATTATTTCACAAATTTTGGCCTAGAAAATGAATCCGTCTCAGTAACACTGATATGAAGTTTATTCACAGACAAGTTAATAGTGTAACAGTATATTTTCTATTCCCCCAATAATGGACTGCAGTTTATATATAAATATATATACAGTACTTGTAATATAAATATGCTAAAATATTGAATAAATGTAATGTACAAAATACTTCTGTCCAGAACTTACTTTCGAGCTGCACTATGTGCATGTAAAAAATAGGAGTTGCGCAACCTCATAATGGGTGAAATGAAGCTCGCTTCATGTTGTGATTTACTTGTGTCAGTTTGCATGTTTCAAATAATTTCTCAGCGCAGTAGCTCAGAGGAGGAGAGGAGACTCTTTACAACAGAGATGTCAAGTGAAGGCATTTTCATCATGTCTGATGAAAAATCACATTAATGAGCTGCAGTAATTCGCATTAGCCTCCTGTGTCGGCTCAGACCACAGTGCATTGTGGTCTATTTCCACAAGTGCATATGAACTACATGTCCAGTTTTTAAGGTGATATATTATGGATGAATTTTGTAAACAAATACACTATTTTTCCTCATTGAAAAGTACTGACAGAACTCTAAATAGCTTCTAACTGCCACAGTGAGGTCACATGACGTAAAGTGAAGAGGTCCCTAAAAAACACTAATTAAATTTTGGAGCCATTTTGGATCAAGATGGCTGCCACAGCGACCTCAGAAAACACAAAATTGACTACAACTCAGTCATTCTTTGAGATATTGAACTGAAATTTGGTACGGTCATAGCTGAGATTGAGCTGTTATACATTCCTGATGCAAATCAATAATCCAAGATGGCCACCTCAGCTAAAAGGGGAAAAATATAACTCTGCTATTTTAAAAATATATTGAGCTGAAATTTGGTGTAGTGGTGTCAGACAGCGATGCACAACGCATTCTGAATTCAAATCTGAAAATGCGAGATGGCTACCGATGCCAATTTCAAATTGCTATAACTCAAACCTTTATTTAGCTGAAATTTGGTGTATTGATAGCTGAGAACAATCCCTAATAGACTCTTATTAAAAAAAAAATCCAATATGGCTGCCTGATCTAGAAAGGAAAAAATACTATAAATTAGCCATTTTTAGAGATATTAAGCTGAAATTTGGTGTGGTGGTAGCCAAGAGCAACGGCCATTAAATACTGATTCAAATTAAAAATCAGAGATTCGTTCATCCTTTATTTATTATATTATTATTAAGATGGCCACCAAAACTACATTTAAGTGGCTTTAATTTGGCTATAGAGCTGAAATTTGTTGTAGTGATAGCTGAGAGCGTTCCCCATCACATACTGAATCCAAATCAAAAATCCAAGATGGCCACCATGGCTTTTAAGCCAAACCTAAACGCATCGTACTGTCAAATCTAATTTTTAAAATGGCCGCAATGTGGCAGTCCTCGTCAGAGCTTCTCCAAAAATGTTTCAGTTTGAATGTTGTTTATTTTCTTTCCACAAACCCCATTTAAACTTTTGCTTCAACGACTCCTCTCAAATAGTATCTGAATAATACATTTTAAGTAAACATATGCCACTTCTGCTGCAATTTCCATCATCCATCCATCCATCATCCATCATCTTCAGCTTATCCGGGGTCAAGACGTGGGGGTAGCAACCTAAGTAGGGAGGCCCAGACTTCCTGCTCCACAGCCACTTGGGCCAGCTCCTCCAGGAGAATCCCAAGGTGTTCCCAGGCCAGCTAAGAAACATACTCTCTCCAGCGTGTCCTGGGTCTTCCACTGGGTCTCCTCCCAGTGGGATGTGTCCGGAACACCTCACCAGGGAGGTGTCCAGGAGACATCCTAACCAGATGCCCGAGCCACCTCAACTGGTTCCTCTCGACGTGGAGAAGCAGCGGCGCTTCTCACCCTATCTCTAAGGGAGAGCCCAGACACCCTGCGGTGAAAACTAATTTAGGCCGCTTGTATCTGTGATTGTGTCCTTTCAGTCACAACCCAAAGCTCATGACCATAGATGAGGGTAGGAACATAGATTGACCAGCAAACTGAGAGCTTCACCTTTTGACTCAGCTCTCTCTTCACCACGACAGATCGGTGTTGCACCCGCTTCACTGCTGATGCCACACTCATCCGCCTATCGATCTCTCACTCCATTTATTCCCTCATTCGTGAACAAGACCCTGAGATACTTGAAGTCTTCCACTTGGGGCAGGACCTCCTCCCTGACCCAGAGAGGTCACTCTACCCTTTTTGGCTCAAGACCATGGCCTTGGATTTGGAGGAACTGATCCCCATCCCAACCGCATCACGCTCTGCTGCGAACCGCTCCAGCGAAAGCTGTAGACCACAACCTGATGAAGCAGTTACAGTATTTTTGATTTATATTAATTACGTTGTAGCACTCCAGATTAAACTGGGACATCTTGGACTCAACAAGTAGGTTCAAATTAACCCCAGTTCTTGCACCGAGAATCTCCTGACACTGTGTTTTGGCCCTTTAGCAGGTCAAATTCAGTTCAGCTGATTTCACTCTGTCCCAGTTTTTACACCCTGAATATGAGTTGCTGGCCATTGGATATTCGTCACAGAACCCCTTTCTCCTTTGGCAGACTCCAAGAACATATTTCATCTGTCAGCTCGCATCCAAACCTCACGTAAGCCAGCTGGCCTTTCTCAATCACTACATCCAGCCAGAGAGCCATAGGGCTCTCTGTCAGCTGCAATTTCAGCCAGGAAGTGTCGCACCATGCCAAAATGGTGACAAGTCATGTACACAGAGGACTGCTTGAAACTACAGTACTACAGTAACCGAAGATTATTTATCTGTTTAGACCCTACTCCATCAGGTCTAATTGGCTCTGTATAGAATTGCACATTTGAAAGGTTTATCTATCTTTGCATTCCCCCTGCTTCACTCCTTGCCTGCACATCCTCATTGTGTGTATTCACGCAGCCTCTGAAGCCAGCTAAGATGACCTTAGTGAACCCAGATCCAGCGTCTGATACGTCTGTCTAAATTCATAGAAACCAGCACTATAAAAAGAAAAAACAAGCTCGTATTTGTTTGTTTTTCTCTACTGCCAGAAAGGACCGCATTATCTGGAAAATGAAACAAAATCTGCTCTAAGAATCACCGAAAGAATCCACCACACAAAAAATTTGATCAGAAAGACCACCATAATCTGATAAGTTATGACATTTTTTGGCCATTTTCCTATTTCTCACTGTTTGGGCAGAATGGACTTTTCATTGGAAGTGTAATTTGTTCTTCTGTGGTGCACCCAGAAAACTGAACGTAGGGCAACATGCCAGGAGTCTGGTCCAGTGACCTGACTTTGAATAATGGTCCCTTAAAGCCCCATGTAGATAAGACTGCTCAGGGAAATACTGTCGGGGTTTATCTGACCGGTCACACGAGACGTAGTGGTTTGCTCAATCACTGAGGTGCAGCCGAGAAAATAATCTGTATATTTCTGCAGACACCACTGGCCAGGCAAAAATAACTCCCCAAGGCATCGCTGTTGTAAAATATTGTTATTATAGGGTCATTGTAATATTAGGATCTAATGACTCTTTAAGCTGGTGAGATAGATAAGTCGTAACAAGGAAACAAATGCTGTTAAGGTTCCTTGAGACTTTTAAGCAAGAGGTCTACCACTGCCAGAATGTCAAATAATTTAAAATGTATCAGTTTAATTGTAATTTTTTTAAATATTGGCATTACTGTATTTCTTTAAGTTATGTAACAAAAACATTAGAATCATACACAGTAAATATCTGTCCTCCATGCTGCTGTGACATTAGAATACAAAGAAGTATGCTATTAAAGCAAGACCTAATGCTAGTACCTGTTTACTGAGCACAAAATTAGCTTTTGTAAGCTATTAGACTAGCAGAACATGAACAAAGTTGATTTGGAATTACGTACTTGCCGCCGTATGCATTGCACTGGCGTATAAGTTGCATCAGTCCAAATATGTCTAATAAAGTGGAAAAGAACATAACTATGTTGTTTTGCCATATAATTTGCATCTATTATATGTCACCGCTGATGAGTTGTGTTTGATACGTGTCACCGCTGACAACTCGGAAACGTGGGCCAGTGTTGTCAAAACTCGATTGGCTGCCAAATGGCAGCTGCGGGAGTGCGTACAGGAGGATTTTAACAAGAATTTAACAAGATAAACCCTTAAAAACAATTATTTGTTTGCTTGGAATTATAGCAAATGTGTGTCACAGTTGAACTTTTCCTTAATAAATGCACTTTAATGGTCAAATCGGCTGCATTTTGCCTGGGCGGCGCGGTAAAATGAAACTGATTTGACGGTTTCTCCAGGAGTTCTGGAGCGAGACAAAGGTGGCATCTATGGCAAGCCAAGTGTCTCATTAATAGTCACTTTTACCTATTAATGAGACACTTGGCTTGCCATATAAGTCTATCGCCCTCTAGCTGCTAAAAATGGTAGTGTTCAATATTTTCCAAGTCAAAATGAATGAAATCATCAGATCTCAGCCAAAAATTGGGTTATAAATATGGTGGGGGGAAAAACAAGTTGTGTCGCTAAATAAGTAATAGGGCATGCTAATTTATGCAAAAAGATGTGACTTATAAAGCGAAAAATGTCGTGCATTAAACTGTGCATATTTTAAACGCTATTGGACACACCCTGTGGTTTGGGCCAGAAAAGTTAACGGTTCAGCAGCTCACTTTGGCAGCGGTGCACTTTGTTTTTTGTGCTTAACCCATTTAAAAATACAATGAAATAATACTTTCACCTCACTCTTAATCCAAAATGTGTTTTCAAATTAAGTATGTTGGACTAATTTTAAAATATCTCGATGGCATTACTGTCACCATCCCTAACTGGCAATAAAAATAGCAGAATAAGGCCTTTCAGTCATAACTATAAGTAACGATAGTCTTAAATGTCTGAAATCATCCAATTACTCCAGCTCTGTCATCTGTGCCTGGGGTGTAAAGTGGAAAAGAGCTAAATAGATGTAACGTTTGAAGGAGGCCTAGAGGTTTAAAATGCCAGAGGGGATCATTTCACCTACTGCCACGTGAGCTGAAGGTTGTTTAGATCCACAGCCTGACAGCTGTCCTCACCGGCTTTGATATGAGAGAGAAAATGAAACGGAGGCGGCGAAGACAGGTCGAGGAAAAAAGAGGAGATTGCCTTCGATAACAGATCGGAGGGGTGTGTGGTTATGATTGACACCGTTTTGCGTTTGATCATCCAGGGGAGAAACGGGACCAGACGAGCATCCGTGTGGCTCTGTGTGCGCTTGTATGTAGCTAGGAGACGGTTTCCATGGTGATCACTAGACTAAGCATTCAGTTAAGAGAGAGGAAGTGAGGACAGGACAGAGTGTGTGTTTGTGCACGTCTGATTGTACGGCGCACAAGTGTGACATTGATGTGATGAGACTGTCGACTGTTTGCTCCTTTGGTTCTGGACTCTGGGAGCTTGTTTCTGTCACTAATAGAAATCTGGCGCTTCGCTGGAACTACAGTAATTTTTATATGTACAGTATTTAATTACAGCAGTGCAAAATGCTACTGTATGTGTGTATGCACATTTATTTTTCCATTTTTGTGTTTCTCTAAATCTAAATTCCTATCGAAGAAGAACATTAAGCCCTCTACGTTGGTTGAGATGGAGAATCTCAAGTGTAGGAAAAAACAAGACAACTTTGTTAAGCGAAAGCGATAACTGAGATATTTTTAATGGAGTCGTTTAGAAAAGTTATCAGCAAAAATTATACAGTATTTGTCCTGATGGCTAAACCTAGCTTAAAGTCTAAATCTGGTGTGGACTAGAGAAGCCCTCAGCAAGGGTGAACACCTTTGGCAATGACCCCAACAGACTGACTATATCAACTTGGCCACCTGTCCAGCAACTGTAAGTCAACATGGCTGCAGCTCTGGTAGACAGCAATACAGTTTGTCAGATCTGACAAAATGCAACAGGAAGCTTCTGTGACTGTGCCCGTTTTGCTGTCCCAACATATTCCTGGAGCACTCAACAAGGAGCAACGTTTTGTGCCATTTAGTCATTGGCGTCAGAAACATTTGTTTGGGGGGTGGGGGACACTGGTGTTGGGAGTCCCCCAGAAAATTTGAAATAAAGTAGATGCCATTTCCTGCATTCTGGTGCAGTTGAACGGGTTGTTAAACATCTACGTTTACCTACATATGTAAAAACATGATTCAACAACTACTTTGTAGAGCACGGCAAAAGAAGTAGTCTGACCAACAGCTCTCCTTGTGTGAATAGAGCACGCTCCACTTCTCTCATGCATCCTCCCCCCCCCGCGCCCCTCCCCGTG